>MU775650.1:12340-31855 GCA_026770625.1 Nicotiana glauca | reverse complement strand
AGCATGGGAATTAAATTGAATACTATAATACACCCATAAGTCTTGGTTAAAACAATAGGGGACAAGGGTGGGGAACCAAATAGTTTGCATCAAGAAGAGGTCTTAAGGCATGGGAATCTAAGGGGGATGGGCAGTGAGAGCTGGGGAGTTCAAGGCAGACCTTAAAGGTCTGTTTCAGGTTATAAATAGGGGGGATTTTGAGAGAGAAAAGGGGAGACTCTATGGACATTGCTGAAAACTTCAGTTCTGGGGGATTTTGAAAAAACAAACTCCAGAGATATAGAGGCAATTTTCATAGAGGAGAGGCTATTTTTCATAGAGTCTGGGAGGGGAATTGTTTTTGTGAGAAAAAGTCCAGAAAAGATAGAAAAGGGTAGAACTGAAGTAGGCTGGAATTTGTAAGAAAAAAAAAAGCTCCAGAGATATAATTGAATAAGCTGGCTTTTAATCTTCAGAAGTTAGAGTTTCTGAGTGCAAGGTTTAGGCTGGTTTTACCTCAAACAGCTCAGTAAGTTAAGAGGTGAAGTAGGTTAGTCTTTCAATCTGAAAGAGGTCAATCGTTTGAGAGTTAGAAAAACTGAAAGTGAGGTCTCTTTTGTTATCTAAACTAGCACTAGTCTGCTACTGTTTCTTTGAAGCTTAAAGCTTCTTTTCTTTGAGTTGTTTGAAACCAGAAAACTGTTATTCTACTGCTGTTGGTTCTTTCTACTCCTTCCTGTGACTAAATTTGGTATTCTTGGGTTGCAAATTGGTTTTTCTGAGTTTGCTGTGGGTGATCTGCTACTGTTCCATTGGTTGTTATTGGTTGTGGCTGTTTGTTGCTGGCTGTTTGTTGCTGGCTGTTGTATGCTACTGTTGTTCCGCTGATCTTCCTCTCCTCTTGCTTCCTATACCAGGTACACATCTGTTACACTGGTATGCAATGTAGCTGAAGTTCAAAGCATGAATAAAATGCAGCCTTAAAGCTCGAAGTCATTTAGCCGTATTTTCATATTCTAAGTTGTATGTATGTTAGTTAATAGTTCATTAGAATCGTGTGAGTAGTTTGTAATGTGTAAATAAATTCTGATCGGTAGTAGTTTAGGTTTGCAGATTCATTCCCATGTATGATAGTTAGAAAGAACCAATGATTTAGTATCCATATACTGCCATCGCCAAGTTTATTTCATTTCTAGCCTATCAAAAAATGCATAGCAACTTTTGAGATTAAGCAATCAGTAGTTCATACTCTTTAATTAATCATTTGTTCATTTAACCTCATAAAAATAGGTTTTCCTTAGTATCGATATCGTTTCTGCTATATGGCAAATTTAAAACGCGGGTAGCATCATTCAAGTCAAAGTAAGGTGGAATAATCCCAATTTTCCTTCATCCGCGCCGGGCCTGGGCCTGTAAGTGTTAAAGATGGGCCCAAAACGGGTCTGCCCGCACCCATTTTTGCGCTAACAAGCTACGTTTAAATTTGGCTGTAATGACTTTGGCATGGTAATAAATTAGGTCTTTTCCTCTTACTATATTTAGAGACAACAAAAAATAGAAAACTATAGATTACTTTAGGACATCCTTTAAAATAAATGAGATGAGCCTCGACAATAAAAATATAAACCGCGGGGCCCTCAATAATTACTTATAAAAATGTTAGACTTCGGGATGGGCTGTTTAGTGAATTGCACGGCTTTCCCCAAAATAATAACGCGTTAGACTCTTTAGGCGCGATTCTAATAACCTTACCTTCCTAAACTTGGGTGCACATTTATGTGACCCAAATCCAAATCTCAACGGAGTCGAAATGTGTCGATAATCACGGGTACATTGATTGTGACGTGGATCGAGATGCATTTTCACGACATTGCAATTCTCTTTTAGAATAATAAATAGTAAAAGCGGTTTATTAACCTTTAAATAATAAATGAGACGAGCCTCGCCAAATAACACGCAAACTGCGGGGCCCTCAATAGATGGTTATTTAAATGCTTAGATTTCGGGACAGGCCGTTTAGCTAATTTTACGGCCTTCTCAAAATAACGATACGCTAGTCGCTTTAGGCACGTCTTTAATAATTTACTTTTCTTAAACTTGGGTGCACATTTATGTGACCAAAATCCAAATCTCAGCAAAGTCGAAATGTGTTAAAAGGCCACAGGCGTACTGGTACGATGTGGTTCGAAGTACATTTTTATGACGTTGCAATTCTTATAAAATAATAATAATCACAAGCGGTTAAAAGTTAAAATTCGCACATAGGTCTAACATGTATAAAAATCAGATAATTTAGCCAAATATAACAGTTGAGCGACCGTGCTAGAACCACGGAACTCGGGAATGCCTAACACCTTCTCCCGGGTTAACAGAATTCCTTATCCGGATTTCTGGTTCGTAGACTGTAATATAGAGTCAATCTTTTCCTCGATTCGGGATTCAACCAGTGACTTGGGACACCATTAATCTCCCAAGTGGCGACTCTGAATCTCAATAATAAATCCCGTTTCGATTGTCCTTTAATTAGAAAAACTCCCTTTACCACTCCCTTCGCGGGGTGCGGTAGCGTCAAAAGGAGGTGTGACACCTGGTTCCAAGGTCTTTTCAGGTTCCAATGGAGATGGACGCAACCAAGTCGACCAGGGAAGAGCTCGTACAGTTGGCTTTGTTTGAGGAGTTTTTGGAAAAAAAAGTTTCATTTAGGAACGGGGTTAAATCCCGGGCTCATGTTCTATATTATAAATTTTCTTAAAGGTAATTTTTATTGCTTTGCATGGTCGCACTCGAATATGACAGGTATCATATTGGAGGTAGCGGTCCACAATCTAAGTCTGGATCTAAAATTCCCACTGATAAGGAAAAATAATCACCTAATAGCAGAAGTTATGAATAGGTTCGTTAAAGATGAGATAACCTCACTACTCAATATCGGTTCGATATGGGAGGTAGAATTGGTGTCGGCAATGAGGAATATCAAAGAAGCACAATTTTTGAAACCAATCGGATCGGACCCTAATTAGAGGGATCCTAGTTTATGGTGTGAATTCCATGGTACACACGGCTATAGAATTGGGGAATGCCAATACCTTCACTAGGAGGTAGAGACAGTGCTAAAGAATGGATATCTTAGAGAGTTTTTAAGTGACTGCACAAAAAACAATTATGGGCAAAGTGGGGACAACACGGAGCCGTCAAAGATGGTAGTAGGGTCACCTCAGATGACAATCAATATGATCTTTGGAGAAAACGAGGTCAATGGGGTAAGCTTTTCAGCAGCGAAAAAAATGAAGATATCAGTGACTCACTCCAATAGGGACCGCGATGTCTCGAAAGATGACAACAACCTCACAGAGGAAGACGCTGACGGACTTCTTCTACAACACAATGACGCTTTGGTAATCTCTCTCAATGTTTTATATTTTAAAATTAAGCTTGTTTTGGTTGATTCAAGAAGTTTAGCCAACATCATACAATAGAGAGTTTTGGAGCAAGCGAAGTTAACTAGGAACATCATCCCGATGACAAAGCTCCTAGCTGGCTTCAATCTGACAAGCGTGATAACCCGATGAGAAATTCTACTACCCACTCACCTCAAAGGTGTAATAAAGACCACCATGTTCGAAGTGGTAAATGGAGACATGGTCTATAACGTGATCAACGGGAGGCCGTGAATACACAAGATGAAGGTTGTACCCTTGACATATCACTAATTGCTAAAAAATTTGACGCCATAAGGGATCAAGTAGATAAGAGGAGACCAATCGGTAACAAGGGAGGTGAACGCAGTGATTGTTTCCAGCATTAAGAGAAATGAATCTAACAAACAACAATTACAAAAAGTGATGCCTTCTCCTTAAGATGATAAAGGCAAGGAGTCATCGGAATCCTACCAAGTTTCAAGGTCTTTTTAGGTACCAAAGGAGACAGATGCAACCAAGTTGATCACGAAAGAGCTTGCACAATTGGCTTTGTTTGAGGAGTTTTTGGAAAGAAAGTTTTATTTGGGAATGGGGTTAAATCTCGAGCTCAGTTTAGAGTGTATAAATTTTCTTAAAGGTAATGTTGACTGCTTTGCATGGTGGCACTCAAATATGACAGGTATCCCATTAGAGGTAGCGGTCCACAAACTAAGTCTGGATCTAAACTTCCCACCGGTAAGGCAAAATAAGCGCCCGATAGTAGAAGTCAGGAATAGGTTCATTAAAGTAGAGGTAACCCTACTACTCAACATAGGTTCGATCCGGGAGGTAACTTATCTGGAATGGTTAGCCAACATAGTTGTAGTATATAAAAAGAATAACAAATTTAGGATGTGCGTAAGCTAAAGGATATAAATAAGGCGTGCCCCAAAGAATCATTCCCGTTACCGAACATTGATCAAATAATTGATTCTACAGTTGGTCACGAGCTAATGAGTTTCCTTGATGCTTAATTCGGGTATAATCAAATCAAGATAATCCTGGAGGATCAAGAAAAGACTTCCTTCATAACAAAGTTTGGCACATACTGTTATACTGTAATGCCTTTTGGGCTTAAAAATGTCGAAGCCACTTATCAGAGGCTCGATAAGATGTTTGAGAATCAGATAGGAAGAACGATGGACGTATATATCGATGACATGTTAGTTAAGTCTTTAAATGTAAGAGATCATCTGAAGCATCTCTAATAAACTTTCAACATTCTAAGGAAGTACAATATGAAACTCAACCTCGAGAAGTGTTCCTTCGAGGCTGGCTCCGAAAAATTATTGGGGTTTCTAGTCTCATAGAGAGGGATCGAGGTAAGTCCTGATAATATCAAATCCATCGAGTACATCTCGTACCAGTTGACAAGTGTGAAGGAAGTATAGAGGTTGATCGAAAGGTTGACAGATCTAAACAAATTCATCCCAAGGTCCTCGAAAAAAAGCACTTATTTTCACTTCTAAAATAGAAGAACGGCTTTGCATGGACTCTGAAATGCCAACAGACAATGAAGGACCTAAAAGCGTACATGCCCAGCCCTCCATTATTGTCAAGAATGGGAGAAGGCGAGCAACTACTAATTTATCTAGCGGTCTCGAAAGTGCAGGAAGTGCCATTTTGGTCCGAGAAGAAGAAGGTATGTAATTTTATGTGGTAAACCAAGTGTATGGGATTTTTGACACAAAGGAGGAACACATGCAACAGTACTTGAACAATGTTCAAGCGTTACTTGTGCAATTCAGGGAATGGTCCATCATTCACATTTCGAGGGAAGAAAATATGGAAGCAGACACATTGGCTAATTTGGGGTCGTCCATGAAGATGAAATGATCTGATTCTGGTACGGTCTTCTAATTGCTGCATTCGGTGCTAGATATGGATGGTTAATGCGAAGTAAATTCAACCAATTTAATTTGGTAGAAGAGGAACGAGTGTCGTGCCCCCTTTTTCCCCCTTTCGACGGGGAGAAGTTCGGGTTTCGACATTCACAGGGTGTAATGACTCATTTCCTTTTGGGAATTGGCTATTTGAAGAGTCGCCACCTAACGAATTATGGTGCGTTAGGGCACCTAGAGTGATTAGCTCTTGAGTTGGTTTGCATTACCAGAGATTAGGATAAGGGCTTGAAGTAACCCCGAGGGGAAGGTGTTAGGCACCCCTCTTAGTCCACAACTATGGGTCCCGGCCGAACTTATATTCACAAGTTAGTCCATACAAGTAGTTGAATCAAATAAGTTAGTTGTAAAGCACATTGAACAATTCAGATAGCGAAGTAAAGATTTGAACAAATTATAAAACATAGGTTTGAATAAGGAGAGGATTTGGGCAAGGAGGGGTCCTAGGTTGTTTATCCTATAGGATCACCCCACGCAATGTTCGGTAGACACTCCTCAATGAGGGGCTACATGTGACATTAACGTGTAGTAATCATATTCCATGCCTACCCTTGCAAAGCGAGTGTTTGGTCACTGGTTCTTATTGGTACTGCTACCCGTACCTGCTTAGTGGTCCCGAAAGGAGTTAGGACCTCTACCTATTAGGTAGTTCTAGATGTACCCCTAAGGTTTAGAAAGGCAAAAACTCTAAGGCGATAATCAAAACATGTAGAACTTTCACATAATAGGAGCAGATAAAAGGCTCAAGTTTCCTCCTCAAGTAAACATACAAGCAGCATGACTCAAACACAATTAAGGTCTTTATTAATCAAAGTCCTAAAGCAAGATCTCTAAGTGACTATGCAAAAATAGACCAAACTTTTATACCCAGAACTGATAACCTGGAAGTTGCCTAGGGATTCTTTTAAAGGTTATTAGAATTAGAAACGTTAAACGACAGAGAAAGCTTCAGGGAAATGCAGTTTCTTTTTGAAAATGCCCTAAGGCTTGCCTATATGCAGTACTTGGGTCTATATTAATGCAGAAACAAGCATGTTTTCGAAATAGGATCCTTTAATACCTATAAGCATGGTGTCCAATAAGATTAATGCAATGTTGAAAGAACTTATTTCAGAAAATGTATCGCTTAATGAAACCATCTTTAGAAATGAACTAGGCGTAATAAAATTAATTTATTAGGCCAAATTAAATTACCAGACAGAATTGCGAGTATAGATCCCTATAGGCATGGTATCTAGGCGTATTACTGCTTTTAGTAGCATACAGGAAGACTTATTAGAATTGAATCGGAGTCGAATCCTATAGGCATGGCATCTATACTTGAATTGATTTAAGACATGATTGTCTAGAGCCTATAAACATGTATGACAAAAATGCAGAACCTTAGGAACATAATTCCTACTTGATGCAAACGACATTAGAAATGAAATCCTATAGGCAAGGTTTCTATTTGATGCAAACGAAATTGGAAGTGAAATCTTATAAGCATGATTTCTATTAGGCAAAAGCAATCAGATTCAAAAGAGCAAACCTTTGAGCATGTTTTCTATTCACACAAGTAATCAGAGTCAAAAGAAAATCCTAAGAGCAGGATTTCTACCCATATCACCTCATAAAATATACATCTACCTACCATTTTTACTAAATGCCCCAAAGTATCTGTTTAAAATTTATTACAAGCCGGTGAATGAATTACATAACTAAAATAGAAAATTAAGAAACTATTCTATAGGGTTCCTGCAATTAGGCCCAAGTTTCCCAAAGCCTCCAATAGTCTCATAAGCCTCAATTCCATAGACAAATCAGAGTCTAGGTGCATCAAAGTTCTCTTAGGGTCTCAAGGACCCTGGGCAATGCTTACACCTAGACTTAGTAACCAAGAATGGAACCAGTGCAATGTGGAAAGGCCAGCCTTAGTATGCCAGAGTTCAGAGGGCTCTCAAGAGGATCCCAAGGCAGTACACATAATAAAGGGGGCAAAACTTATTGACTAAGAGTAAAGTGAGAGTGCATGACACAAGTTGAAAAGGTTTATTAGAGATCGTTTTGAAAGCAACTAGTAAAGCAACATAAGTTGTTTGAAAAGAGGTGGGAGTGGTAAATAAAGTCAAACACTTAAGGATAGGATCACATACATAATCTAAATGAATTCAGTAGTCACCAGGGGTTAAAGGGTTTGGGGATACATAGACATTTGAGTGCAAACTCATAACCCCAGCAGGGCTCTTGGGACTGGTTTAGACATGCTCAGAGATAGTTGACACTGGCATAGTCACAAACTAGTTAGGAAGAACATAAACACATAGAGGGGGATAGGGATTTGGGATTTACAAAATGGTAAGTACATAGTAGGTAAAAGACAATTGTCCAGGCATGCTTTGAAACACATGAGGGAATACATTGATTTAAAGGTAAGGGAGACATAGTAGCATGCTGATAATGTAACTTAACTACAAGTTTCACAACATAACCACAAGTATAAACAAGATAGAAATATAAGAAACTGAAACAATAAGAGAAGCATATTGTTGTTGGAGCTTTAAAATCAAAACTAGGACATACCAGTGAAGATAGAAGTAAGCAGGATGAAAGAACTAAAGAGCACATATGATTAGCGCGGCTTGCAGCCAGCTAGTAGTAGCAAATAGCACAAGAGAAAAAGAAAGCAGGGATTTTAGTAAGAGTGTCGACGCCCCCTTTTTCTCGCAAAATCGAGTTTACGACATTTGGGAAGACAACTCTATTCCTGTTTGGGAATTGGATTTTTGGATTTGAAGAGTCGCCACCTAATGATTACGTGCATTAGGACACTAAGGGTTTTGAGTTGGAAAACCAGAGTTCGGGTAAGGGCTAGAAATTATCTCGAGGGAAAGGTGTTAGGCACCCCTCAAGATCCACTAGTGTGGTTCCCGTTCATGTTACAATTGCGACTTTACAGATAAGCAATTAGGGCTCAAATAAAGGGGCTTGGACACAAGTTTAGAACTCATTTGAGAATAGATAAGGCAGAATTTTGTGAAATAAGGATTCAGATAACTTATCGAGAAACGAGTAAGAAGAAGAAAAGAAACACGTAAAGGGAGGGGGGTCCTAGGTTTGCAAAATACATAGATCATCCACACAACACCGATAGCCAATCGTACGCATGGTGTTATTGCGTGATCATCATCTCCATGTCTACCCTTCCCACCCCGTTAAGGTATTAAGCGCGGAATGGTATCATTACTTATTACATGCTATTACCCGTCCCTGTCCTATCAGTCCCGGAGGCATTTGGGACTATTAATCCTAAAGGGGAGGAAGTAGGGCTTTTCAGAGTTAAAATAAGGATTAAAAATCTAAGGCGACAATCAAAACACATAAACAGTTAAAGGGGAGCTAGTAGCAATTAAGGGCTCAAACAGGCCTCCTCATTTAAAGAAACAAATTGTTTAGCACGACTTGCAAACACTGGTTAAGTCTTTAATTAAATTTAATGTAGGAAAGGTGGTTGATAAATCACATATTTTCAGATAAGAAGTCCAAATTAGGCTTGCCTGCTGGTTGTAATTATTAAAGACTGGTGTAATTGGTTAATGGCCTACAGGTTTGCCTAGGTGATGCTTACAATCATGGTATCTAACATCGCGAAAGGCAAACTGATTTTAAAGAAATGTTACTGATTTAAGAGACAACAAAATCTGCAGATTTAAACGACATTTTACTACTGATTTTAAAGTTGCAAACGATCTAGATGATTCAGATTCATTTAGTTATCCCTATAGGCATGCTTTTCTACGCGTGATTGATTTAGGACGTTTGTAAGAGTGCAGGGGTCCTATAGGTATGGTACCTAGCATTCATTTGTTATTTTTTTAACCTACAAAGGGTTTTGCCTTAGGTGTGCATGCAAAAGCGCAGAAACTTATGAACATGATTTCTAATGCAAATGAACAACTTATAGACAGGATATCTATATATAGTAATGAATACCTTATAGGCATGGTTTCTAATGCAAATGATCAACTTATAGGCAGGATATCTACATGCAATAATGAATGGATTTATAGGTATGTTGTTTATATGCAGTAATGAATAGATTTACAGGCATGTTGTTTATATGCAGTAATGAATAGATTTACAAGCATGCTGTTTATATGCAGTAATCGACTTATAGGCATGATATCTAATGCAAATGAACAACTTATAGGTAGGATATCTACATGCAGTACTGAATGGATTTATAGGCATGATATCAAATTCAAATGAACAACTTATAGGCAGGATATCTACATGCAGTACTGAACTTATAGACATGATATCTACCCCATATGGATAGCATGAGAGTCCCTCCCCCATTTTACTATATACCATGTAGTTATTACAAACTATTACAACTTTGAAGGAATCCAGAAAATAACTAAACAAATTACATCAGAAATTACAACTCCAACCAAGGAGAGCCTAATTCAGACTCCTATTCTGACATATGGAATAAACCAACTTCCAAGGACTAGATTTTCCAAAGCCTTTCTCTTATTTAGGATGTGTCAAAGTTCCAAGGAACTTAAGAGTTCCAAGCAATGCTTACACCCCAAATATCAATATAGGGTCACAGTGCAGCATGGAAGGGCCAGCCCTCAAATGTCGAAGTTCAGAGGGAACTCAAGGTCCCAAGGCAAGGCTCATAGGAGGGGGGACGGAACTTAGAGACTAGGAGTAAGTAAGTGCAATGAAAGGGATTTAGGGGGAGGCCAGGGCAGGCTGGTGGTCATGCCCAGCAATTGGGATGCTGGCACACCCCTGACCAGCCTATCAGCCTTAGAACTGGGGAGTTAGGACCTTGTTGAAGGTCAGGTTCAGCCCTGGACAACAATTGGGACGCTGCCAGGCCATACCTTAACTCAACACACATAGGGGAATGGGGTATGGGGCAATTGTTCATACTAGAAGCAAGATACAAAGAAAGAACATGCAAGAGCATGTAGGTATTTCAAAATTAGCTTTACAGAGAATTGAAAATAGACATGGATAAAAGGACTATAAATAAACACATTAGAATGACACTGAAATTAATTTTAGGACATACTAGTTGCAAAGAAGCAAGTAAAGAGAAGCAGTAGCCTTGTAAAAGCCAAAGTGGAGTCAAGAAACAAGAATATTTAAGTTCAGAAGAGAATTGTGATTTTTAGTATGCTTAATCGTGTGTAGTGTTGAAGGAAGTCGTGTATTTATAGTGCTGAAAAGAAGCAGAAATAGGTAAGAAAATAGTTTGAAAATCAATCACACAAGGTTTCCCTTTAATTAAGGGATTCTGATTTCAAACGGGCAAAGTAAATAAGGAAAGAGGTTAATTAAATACTTTTCAAAGTTGTGCAAGAAGGGGTAAATACATAATAGTTATTTAAGGGAAAGATTTTGACAGTACACGGTTGTATAATTAAGGAAAGAGAATCAATTAACAACCAATGAAATCAAAGTTACAGCTTACAGGCTTTGCTCGAATGAACCAATTCAAGAAAAGGCAAAGAGAGGTTTTACTTAAAAGAATTAGCAACAATCAATTAACCCCAAAAAGATATTGATTCGAACATAAGTTGGAAAGCCTTTTTGAAGAAAGGTTTTAACACACATATAAAAGGGACTGTCATGCTAATCAGAAGAGTCTAGTATAGAAGAATTCAGAGTCATACACAAAGGGGTTCAAACTCAGTACATAGATCCAAAGTGAGTTTGAGAGAGTCTAAAGCTCAAACAGAGCCCTAGTCTAAACACACAAGACCAAACTCGCCAAAACCCCCAAAATCCTAGGGTTTTGACTTGAATCAGATGCAAAGAAGATAAAATGAGGGAACAAGCAAATACAATAGAAAGTTTAAAGCAAACAGAGTAAGGAAATTAATACGAAACATAATGAGAGCAAAAGAAACAGTAGAGGAAAACATGCTTAAGTAGGTATTCTGGAGGAAACTTAAAAAGATAAAATAGTAAGAACACTTAATGAACACAGTAGAAGAATAGAGTAGGCGCGATCATAGTGGAAGCAGAGCATAGTGAAAAGCATACAAGCACATAGTGTAGAAAATACAGTAGAGGAACATGCATGGTAAAAGAAGAACATAAGAACATAGTAGCGACAAATATAAACAAAGAAAAGGAAAAGAAAAGTTGGAAAAACACTTAAGCATTTTTGGAAACCCTAAATTGGAAAAAAGTGACTTTGAAAGTAAAATTTTTAAAGAAAAGTTTGGGAAATCTTTTAAAATAGAGCATGAATGCACACAAATCTAAAGAGAATCGGAGAAAAACCTCAAACGGCTAGGGTTTCAAATGAACCCTAGAATGAGACAGGCTCTTAAAAGGCCCGATCTAAGTCGGATAAGGCTGGAAACATGCTCAGGAGGCTAAGATATGTCGGAGCTAGGTTGGAGATGGCCGGAAACCTCAAGTTGGCGGAGGTCTGAGTGGAGACCTTCGAGGTCTAGCCTCAAACCTCGAGTACCAAGCACATAGGAGCAATAGGAGGTGAGTATGAGGTTTCCATGGCCTGAGAAACCATGGATTTCGGTGAGAATCGAAGGGATTAGGGTTAGTTTGGGTGGCGGTGACTAGGGTTTGAGGGAGGTTATAGAGAGGATTGGAGAGGAAGGGGGATTCAAGGGCGGCGGGCAAAGGGAAATGAATTTAGGTTGGGGTGTTGGTAGATTAAAAATGGAAAGGGTGTGTGTGAGCCGTTGATCTAACAGATCAACGGCTGTGATTAAAAGAAAAGATCCGGGCGGGCTATTTGAGTGGGTCAGGGGCGGGTAATTTAGGAATTGGGTCAGGTTTAAATCAAAAATAGGGCTGGGTAATTGGGGGTTTGATTTGGGCTAAAATTGAAATGTAATGGGCTATGTATTAAATAGCCAATTTCTCCCTTTTTAATTTAATTAAGATAGTTATAATGGTTTTAAAAATAGATTAAAAGTACTGAATTAATTAATAATATATAAACATTAATCTAAAAATACTGGGAACAATTTTATAATTGTAAAATGCTATTAATCGTAATATAGGCTATAATTGAACTTTTATGCAATTTAGCTTAAAAAATATCAAATAAATTTATAAAAATATGCAAAAATAACCTTAATTGTATAGTGGTGTAAGTATGAGGATGGAAATAGATTACTCACCAAAATGATAGTTTTGGGAATAATTATTGGATTTAGTACTGCTAAAACAAATAATAAAATGATTTTAAAAGCTTTAAAAATTAGGGAAAATGTCAAATTCTTGGGCATACTTATATATGCATGTACATGCTATTTTGAGAGTATTTTGAGTATAAAAATAGGTAGGAAAAAATTGGGTATCAACAAAGAGATGTAGTTTTTGAAAACCCGGTGTTCCTATTTTGTTAATGAAAGACTTAGGGTATTTATATGAAAGTAGTTAGTGAAATAAGGTAAGAATAATAGTAGTATAATAATTGAAGGACTCAGAATCAATCACTTATAGAATCAAGGAAGTACTCCCTTAAGTTAAGGGAATCAAATCAAACGGGAAGATTCAGAATCATATAAGGCAAGAAGAAACATCAGTGCATGACTAAATAAGGAAGAAGTCAAGGTTAATTAAGCATAGAGTAGTCGATTAGGACTAAATTCATAAGACCTTAATTAAGGACACAACTCACTAAAAATAAAGTATCATAGCAAATATGGTAATAAAATCAGTTAGCATAGACAGACGGGGTAAATCTTTTAGGGCTTTAAAAGAAAATCTTTCAATCACCAACAATTAAGGAAATTAAAATCAATCAAGAGGGAGACATGATTCTGTATTTCAACATATAAATAGAGAAGATCAAACAGACGTAGCAAACGGCAAGGTTAGCCATATTTCCAGAGAGAAGCAAGAGATGAACAAGCAAAATGAGCACAATCATAACGAAGTGACATAAGTAGCTAAGGATTCAGTAAAAACACATTCGAAGCATAATAACCACGGAAGATTAACAAGAGTCAAGTAAACAGGCTAACACAGAGAACCAAAGCAAAGAAAATCTTAGAAGTTAAGGCTTTTAACAGAGTCGAGTTAAAAAAAAACTTGGAACATAGGATTAGTCAAAACAGGCAAGGAACGAGGTTTAATCATAAAGAAAAATTGCTTAAAACAAGTATAGAAGAAATTCCGAAAAACGCTAATTTTTTAAAGGAAGTAAAATGTTTAAAAATTGAGGATCTTTCAGAAGAAGTTCGAGAATAAGAAAATCGTAGAAGGAAACATGCTTTAAGCGTTAAAAATAACACAGATCTAAGAGATCCGAGCGAGAGTTAGGGTTTCAAAAGAAAACCCAAATAGGAACGAAAGAACCTATTGCAAACTTCACAAATCGTAACACATATGGTGTTATTTTGCCCAAAATCACACCAGAAAAGCCTCGAACAACATAAACAGAAATCCTAGGTCCAAATCAACATGTCCCAAGACCCTTGAAGGCCTTAGAGATGATGAGCAAGGCGATGAGAGACCCATTGGAGGCTTGGGATTGAGAGGAGGTCACCGGAGATGACCGGAGAAGGAGGCGTTTGACAGAGTCTAGGGTTAGGTTGAGAGAGAAGAGAAGAGATGAGAGAGTTTGAGGGCGGCAGAATTAGAGAAATGATTAGGATTAGGGTCTCTGTTAGAATTAATAAGGAAAGGAAGAACGAGGGTCGTTGATCTAAAGGATCAACAGCCAAGATTTAAGATGGCTTGGGTCGGGTAGGGGTAATTGGGTCTGGGTCGGGTTATTTAATAGGAATTGGTCTGATTTTGGCTACATTGAAAGCCAAATTTGGCTATTATTTAAATAGCCAGCTTTTCCCTATTTTAATTTTAATAAATAAAAAGTAATTCCTGGAAAATAATTTAAGGTGCCAAAATAATTTAAAATATATAATTAATATTTTAAAATATAGGTACCAATTTTACACATATAAAATATTATTATATCTTAAAATGGGCTAACAATGCAATTATATGCAATTTAGCTTAAAAATACCATTCAAAAGTGCATGAAAATTGTAGCCATATTTTGGCATAAGTATAGAAATTAAATAAATAAATTATTATAACAATAATTTTAGAAATAATTATTAAAGATTTTATGTATAAAAGGGGAGAAAATAAATCAATCTAAACCCTTAAAATTATGAAAAAAATAATAAAAGCCTTGTGCATGCTTATATATGTGCATATATGTGTTATTTTGAAGGTATTTATGCATATTTAAAATATATAGGAAAAACTTGGGTATCAACAACGAGTTCATTGAATAACTTAGACATGGTAAATTATCCGAAGACCCAGAAGCACGCCGGGCACCGTGGACCAAAGCAACTCGCTGTTACTTTGTTGATGAATAATTATATAGGAAATCGTTTCAAGGACCGGTGGCTCGCTGTTTAAGGGCCTTGGAGGTAGATTACATGATGAGAGAAGTCTACGAAAGGACATTCTCAAGTTAGTTAGGGTTTTCTATTACTGGCCCCGGATAGAACCGGATGCAAGTACATTGGTACTAAAGTGAAATAAATGTCAACGTCATGCATAGTTAGTGCATCAACCTGCAGACTTTTTGCATTTGGTGGTGTCATCGTGGCCATTCATGAAATGGGGGGTGGAAATAATTGGTACTTTGCTGCCATAACCCGAGAAGGTAAGATTCCTTTCAGTTTTAGCCGATTACTTCAATAAATGGGTTAAATCAGGTCCTTACGAAAAGATTCAGAGAACGCGAAGTGGTTGACTTAATATGGGACCACATAATATGCCAATTTGGAATGTCGAAGGATATTGCTTGTGACAACGGTACACAATTCATAGGTTCAAAGGTCACAAAGTTCTTGGAAGGGTTAAAGATCAAACAAGTTACTTCTTCACCTTACCACCCAAGTGCTAATGGGCAGGAAGAGTCAACCAACAAGATAATCATTCAAAACCTTAACAAGAAGTTAGAAAATTCTAAGGGCAAGTGGCCAGATAAGCTATCGGGTGTGTTGTAGGCGTATCAAACCACGACAATCGAGCATGAGTGAAACACCCTTTTCCCTCGTATACGGCTCAGAGGATCTGAGACCGATGGAAGTGAGGGAGAAGACTTTAAGGTTTTCCCAAATGAACGAATGAAGCAAACGATGAAGCGTTGCTGGTAAAGCTAGACTTGCTTGAAGAACA
Organism: Nicotiana glauca; assembly: GCA_026770625.1. NCBI lineage: Eukaryota > Viridiplantae > Streptophyta > Magnoliopsida > Solanales > Solanaceae > Nicotiana > Nicotiana glauca. The sequence goes on along the minus strand of MU775650.1, from coordinate 16,332 downwards.
CCAGGACCTGGCATAAGTGAGGATGGTGGACCAAAAGCAAATGATGGAAAGGTATTACAATCGCGAGGCAGATATCCATTATTTCAAAGTTGGAGATTTGGTTCTAAGGAAGTCTACTTAGAGCGTTCGGGAAGTCAACGCCGGAAAGTTAGGACCAACGTGGAAAGGTCCTTGCTGTCTTTCAGCTATCACGGGTAAAGAATCATATGAATTGGAAAATAAAAATGGAATTAAACTACCAAACAACTGGAATGTGACTCACCTCAAAAGGTACTATTGCTAAAGATCCTTGCTGATACTAGAAGTATGTGATGTACTCTTTTTTCCTTCATCCACTTTTTGTCCCAATTAGGTTTTTCTGGCAATATTTTTAACGAAGCAGCAACATAAAGTACTACGAAGGGAGGATCATCGGCAAAGTCAAGACCTTTAAATATCAAGTCATTAAAGTTCTCACACCAATGGGATCGACGGATACAAGTTCTCATGGTAAACAACTTGTGGATGGTTAAATCATCTTTGGCTCAATGGAAAATCTCGTTTTTCACTATTCAAAAAGATTATTTAACAGTTCACAAGTTGTCTCCACTGATGAAGTAGCAGTAAGAATACAAGACTTCTAGTTTTTGAATTATCATGCTTAACATTCGACCACTGGGGGGTACATGATACGACACCAATAGTGCCACGAAACCTGGGGACTATAAGAACCAGTATCAATGCTTTATCAGCATTGGGACTACATGATAATCCCCGTAGAAATAAGTTATGCAAGTTAGCCACATGCATTGGTAGATTTATTTACTTGAATAAATGAATGTTTTTGTGAATATACTCTTAAAGATAGAAGGGAATAAATTGAAATCTTTTTTATTCTTGTCTTATTTCTTGTTTAAATGATAAGTTAATTTATTTTGTCATTTGAGAGTTAACGAAAACTTTAAATGTGTGTGCCATAATGAATAGGAGACATCCTCTTCAAGAGCACCGTAAATATAAGGGCCCTCTTTTATAAAATTCTCACAATAAAGGGTAGATGCCTGGAATCGAAAACTATCGGATGAAAAATATACCAGAAGCATTATCAAATAAGTATAAAAGGATATTTTTGTGCAATCCTTAAGCAAAAAATTCTTTTATTGTCACGACCCCAATCCCGGTCGTGATGGTGCCCAACACAATTGCTAGGAAAGCCCGACCAATCAATACACACAACCCAATCACAAATCCCATTACTAAGTAACAACATGAAATTAGCAGTTTGTTAAGTCTATGCACCGAATAATTTAAATAAAAACAGTCTGAAACACTGACATAGCCAACATCTCCCAAAGACCTGGGGTCATGAGTCTAGAGCCTCTAAGATAACAGATTAGCAAATTCTCATGTAATACAGAGTTCTAAAATGCGGAAAGATAAAAGGGATAAGGGGAGGAGTCGGGTTCTGCGGACGTCAGGCAGCTACCTCGACAACTCCTGATACTCTGGGAAGCCGCAAACAGCTCAACTAAGCTCCCGGAACACCTGAATCTGCACACATGGTGCATGGAGTAAAGTGAGTACTTCCAACTCAGTGGTAATAGACATATATAATGGCTGAAAGTAAGAAATCCTAAAATATAACAATGCAAAGCTATAACCAATAATTCAACACAATTTAACGGTGGAACAACAGCAAGCAATGACAGGTAAAACAGATTGATATCGATGCATGAATGCAATGCAATGCACATGACCGCTGCGGCGCGCAGCCCGATCCATTTGGGTACTCGCGCTCACTGTGGGGGTTCAGACTCCGAAGGGGCTCCTTCAGCCCAAGTGCAATATCATCGTAGCATTCACTGCACCGTGCAGCCCGATCCACACTTAGTCCAGATATATGCATGTAAGCCACACAAGCACAGACAAGTTTATCATTTTCAGTTCCAATTATTAGGAATTATAGATTAAGTGTTTAAAACTTTAGAAATTTACTAATCATTTCGAGACAGTGTTTAGCTCAGGACTGATATCATGGAAACATGCTAAGCGTCATGGAAACAATGATACTAATCCTTAAGGGATTCAAATAATCGGCACACAACCTAAATATGCTCATAGCAATCCAACTAGGATGTTTACTAATCAATTTCTAGTCAATAACACAATATGAACATCACTCGGACAGACTAAGCCATAGTCCCCAATCACAAATGACCCCGCACTCACCGTAGAGTACGTGTCTCGCCTCAATATTGCGTCACAATGTGATATACCGGGGTTTCACACCCTCAGGTCAACATCTACATCTATTACTCACCTCAAACCGGCCACAAGACTAGTCCGCTAAGCCTTTTCCTCTCGAATCGACCTCCTCGCGCGTCGAATCTGGCAAAAACCATAACGAATACATTACAATAGGTTAAAGAAACATAACCCAATCAAAAGAATTCGAAAAATACCAAAAATCACGAAGTTGGCAAAATCCGAGCCCCGGTCCCACTTCTCAAAAAATTACGAAATTCACATCACCGGATTCCTCGTCTCCCCACGAGCCCGTACACATAATATTTGTCAAAATCGGAGTCCAAATGCTCCCTCAAATCCCAATTTCTCATTTAAAAACCCAAGCCCTAGTTCTTCAATTTTCACCCAATTTTTCCAAGAATTAAAGGTTGATTCTTCAATAAAGTAGCGTTTCTAGGTCACGGGACTTACCTCCAATCGATTCCCGTCAAAACTCTCTTCAATTTCTACCCAAAAGCTCTTGAGGTGGTTCAAAAATGGAGGATATGATAAATGGGTCGCGGATGATATGTTATTAAACCCTTCTGTCCAGCTGACAATTCCTTCTACGCGAACGCGATGGTCCTCTCGCGTTCGCGATGGCCAAAAATTCCACTGGGCCACTTTACTCAACACAAACGTGGATTCCTTCCCGCGAACGCGATGCATAGCCAGGCCCCACTACGCGAATGCGTCCCCCAGGTTGCGAATGCGAAGAGCATTGACCAGGGGCCCCCAAACTCCTTCTACGCGAATGCGAGATCCCACTCGCGAATGCGATGGCCAACAGTATCAGGCCTACACGAACGCGGCCTATGCCACGCGAATGCGAAGGCCAAGAAACTATACCTACGCGAACGCGAGTATACCTACGCGAACGCGAAGGAAAAATTATGCCTCCAACTACTGCTGAAAATCTGCAACACTCCAAGTCCAAAATTCTTCCGTTTGATCACCCGGAATCACCCCGAGGCCCCCGGGACCTCAACCAAAAACACCAACATACCCCAAAGCATCATACAAACTTGCTCCAATCATCAAAACACGTCAAACAACACAAGAATCATCAATTCACCACGGATTCAAGCCTAAGTTTATCAAATTCTTCCGAAACTCACATTCGATCAAAACCCCAACCAAACGACGTCCGAATGACCTAAAAATTTGCACACATATCCAAAATCACCTAACGGAGCTACTGCAACTCTCGGAATTCCATTCCGACCCTCGGATCAAAATCTCACCTATCAACCGGAAATCGCCAAAATACTAACTTCGCTAATTCAAGCCTAATTCTGTATCGGGTCTCCAAAATCACTTCCGATCACGCTCCTAAGCCACAAATCATCCCCCCTAAGCTAACCGAATCACCGGGAATCACATCCGAGCCCTCTAACTCAATAGTCAACATTCAGTTGACTTTTCCAACTTAAGTTTTCCTTAAAGAGACTAAGTGTCTCATTTATTATCAAAATCAATTCAAATCAACTCTAACACACCACATACTGATAACGAAACATGAAGAAGCATGAAATGGGGGAAACAAAGCAATAACATATGAGACGACGGGTCGGGTCGTCACATCCTCCCCAACTTAAATAAATGCTCGTCCTCGAGCGTACCCAGAGTTGTCCTAGAAGCCAACCAAGAGCTGAACAACCTTACCAGGCATATGCCCGGGGTGATCCCACGTCACCCTATCTCTTATAGGTCCGACAACACAACAT
>MU775650.1:0-11061 GCA_026770625.1 Nicotiana glauca | reverse complement strand
TTCCACCATTATATACGTTACACAGTCATCTAGTCTTCCTGAGTCTGAACTCATATCGCCACACGTAATGAACTTCACTTCCAAACTAGGAGACACGAAAGTATTCTTCACGCGCCCATAATTCGGGCTACACATCAATCACAATAGGAATCGAACACCTAACAGTTCATCCATTTTCCAGCAGACTTCTTCGTCACTACCAAGTCACATAGATACATCTCGCAGTACTAACATACTCATCACATGGATATCCAACTGCCATACCGGATAATATGGACAATATCAAACATATAAGTTCAAAATAATTGCTCACACAATCAGCACCTCGGTATTCAAGCCATAGGCAAAGATCTGGCCTCAAGTCCTCCAGACTAGCCCAACATACCCACGAAGATCACATCTCGTCCCTTGATCGGGGAATCACAAGCCATCAAGGCACATACAATAATAAGCACTCATATGCACATACAGACGTANTACTAACCGGCTCATGACTCATGAGGCCTAGTAACCTAGGCTCTGATACCAACTTGTCACGACCCCAATCCCGGTCGTGATGGCGCCCAACACAATTTCTAAGCAAGCCCGACCAATCAGTACACCCAACCCAATCACAAATCCCATTACTGAGTAACAACATGAAATTAGCAGTTTGTTAAGTGTATTCACCGAATAATTTAAATAGAAACAGTCTCAAACACTGACATAGCCAATATCTCCCAAAGACCTAAGGTCATGAGTCTAGAGCCTCTAAGATAACAGAGTAGAAAATTCTCATGTAATACAGAGTTCTAAAATACGGAAAGATAAAAGGGATAAGGGGAGAAGTCGGGTTCTGCGGACGTCAGGCAGCTACCTCGACAACTCCTGATACTCTGGGAAGCCGCAAACAGCTCAACTAAACTCCCGGAACACCTGAATCTGCACACATGGTGCAGGGAGTAAAGTGAGTACTTCCAACTCAGTGGTAATAGACATATATAATGGCTGAAAGTAAGAAATCCCAAAATATAACAATGCAAAGCTATAACCAATAATTCAACACAATTTAGCGGTGGAACAACAGCAAGCAATGACAGGTAAAACAGATTGATATCGATGCATGAATGCAATGCAATGCACATGACCGCTGCGGCACGCAATCCGATCCATTTGGGTACACGCGCTCACTGTGGGGGTTCAGACTCCGGAGGGGCTCCTACAGCCCAAGCGCATATCATCGTAGCATTCGCTGCAGCGTGCAGCCCGATCCACACTCAGTCCAGATATGTGCATGTAAGCCACACAAGCACAGATAAGTTTATCATTTTCAGTTCCAATTTTTAGGAATTATAGATTAAGTGTTTAAAACTTTAGAAATTTACTAATCATTTCGAGACAGTGTTTAGCTCAGGACTGATATCATGAAAACATGCTAAGCATCATGGAAATAGTGATACTAATCCCTAAGGGATCCGAATAATCGGCACACAGCCTAAATATGCTCATAGCAATCCAAGTAGGATGTTTACCAATCAATTTCTTGTCAATAACACAGTATGAACATCACTCGGACGGACTAAGCCATAGTCCCCAATCACAAACGACCCCGCACTCATCGTAGAGTACGTGTCTCGCCTCAATATAGCGTCACAGTGTGATATACCGGGGTTTCACACCCTCAGGTCATCATCTACATCTATTACTCACCTCAAACCGGCCACAAGACTAGTCCGCTAAGCCTTTTCCTCTCGAATCGACCTCCTCGCGCGTCGAATCTGGCAAAAACCATAACGAATACATTACAATAGGCTAAAGAAACATAACCCAATCGAAAGAATTCGAAAACACCAAAAATCACGAAGTTGGCAAAACCCGAGCCCCGGGCCCACTTCTCAAAAAATTACGAAATTTACATCACCGGATTCCTCGTCTCGCCACGAGTCCGTGCATATAAAATTCATCAATATCGGAGTCCAAATGCTTCCTCAAATCCCAATTTCTCATTTAAAAACTCAAGCCCTAGTTCTTCAATTTTCACCCAATTTTTCCAAGAATTAAAGGTTGATTCTTCAATAAAGTAGCGTTTCTAGGTCACGGGACTTTCCTCCAGTCTATTCCCGTCAAAACTCTCTTCAATTTCTACCTAAAAGCTCTTGAGGTGGTTCAAAAATGGAGGATACGATAAATGGGTCGCGGATGATATGTTATTAAACCCTTCTGTCCAGCTGACAATTCCTTCTACGCGAATGTGATGGTCCTCTCGCGTTCGCGATGTCCAAAAATTCCACTGGGACACTTTACTCTATGCGAACGCTGAGCCCATCCCGCGAACGCGATGCACAGCCAGGCCCCACTACGCGACCGCGTCCCCTAGGTCGCGAACGCGAAGAGCATTGACTAGGGGCCCCCAAACTCCTTCTACGCCAACGCGAGATCCCACCCGCGAACGCGATGGCCAACAGTATCAGGCCTATGCGAATGCGGCCTATGCCACACAAACACGAAGGCCAAGAACCTATATCTATGCGAACGCGAGTATACCTACGCAAACGCGAAGGCAAAATTATGCCTGCAACTGCTGCTGAAAATCTGCAACACTCCAAGTCCAAAATTCTTCCGTTTGATCACCCGGAATCACCCCGAGGCCCCCGAGACCTCAACCAAAAACACCAACATACCCCAAAACATCATACAAACTTGCTCCAATCATCAAAACACGTCAAACAACACAAGAATCATCAATTAACCACGGATTCAAGCCTAAGTTTATCAAATTCTTTTGAAACTCACATTGGATAAAAAACCCGACCAAACGACGTCCGAATGACCTGAAAATTTGCACACATATCCAAAATCACCTAACGGAGCTACTGCAACTCTCGAAATTCCATTATGACCCTCGGATCAAAATCTCACCTATCAACCAAAAATCACCAAAATACTAACTTCGCCAATTCAAGCCTAATTCTACACCGGGTCTCCCAAATCACTTTCGATCACGCTCCTAAGTCACAAATAATCCCCCGAAGCTAACCGAATCACCGGGAATCACATCCGAGCCCTTTAACTCAATAGTCAACATTCGATTGACTTTTCCAACTTAAGTTTTCCTTAAAGAGACTAAGTGTCTCATTTCTTATCAAAATCAATCCAAATCAACTCTAACACACCACATACCGATAACGAAACATGAAGAAGCATGAAATGGGAGAAATAGAGCAATAACACATGAGACGACGGGTCGGGTCGTCACATCTATTAAGTGCCAAAAAAGGTTTAGGAATAACTTAAAAAAAAGAAAGAAAAATATATATATTTTATTCTTTGCTGCCAGAACTCGAAAGTTGGAGAAAGGTATTCATTCTCCCAAGCGGAAGGAGGTTGTTCCCCTGCCGGCTTGGAGCCCTCATCCTCTTAGGTATTCCATTTGGTTTCCGAATACTCAAAACTAGTATTCGACGAGTCAATTGAAGCAGGCCGACCAGGAAGATTCTCACGAGCAGCTACTTCAATTCCCGAGCTTGGGCAATGCAATCGTTAATATTGGCAATGCCTATTTTGGCCTCCTCCAAAGTCTTTCTCTTCATATGGTACATAGCATAGGTCTTCTCAAAGATGAATGAGTCTTCTTGATCCTGGAGTTTTGCTCGGTGCTTATCAATTTTTGTATGAAGATCTTCTCTTTCAGCTTTCATTGCACTGAGTCGGGAATCAAGCTCAACATTGGTAGTTAAGTGGCGCCGCTTTTTATCCATGACCCTTTTGAGACTTTCTTCCATTTGGACCTCTTCTCCTCGACAGCATTGGCCTTCTCGATTTTGGCCTGCAAACTAGCCTCCCATTGAATAACTTGTTCCATGAAGGCTGATTCACGTTCAGCACCAGCAGTCGCAATATCATGAAGCTCAGCCCTATTAGCCATTGCTTCTTTTAAATTTTCATGAAGTTGGGCAGCTTCTTGGCTGTGAGCCATCCTTTCTTGCTCCAACTACTACAGTCGAGCCTCGAGCTCATCCATTTGAGAAACTGTGGCCTCCAGTACCAAGAGACACTTAGAGAATTAATTCCTTTAGGCCAATAAATAGTCTCGTTCCAAAGCAAGTTCTTGCTTGTCCAGAATTAGCCCATGCAAGACCCCGGATGGAAGAAAGTTGGTCTGAAAGGGGATAAAACCAAGGTTATTACTTTGAAATGTAAATTGAGAAGCGATGGAAAAGAGCGAGACTATTACCTGTGCCAAGCAGTGTATTATGTTATTTATGAGCCACTCCCTCAAAAGGGAGTCCATCTTCTTCCAATCTTTTGTTGAAGCCAGTAGCTCTAGGTAGTTTGCAAGTTCAACCACATTTAAGAAAATATGGCACTCCTTTCAAACCAAAAGAGTGGCGCTTCGCCTTCCACGACGATCTTGGGAAAGTGCTAAATAATTATTTCCCAAGTTCCCATGATTAAGAAACCATAGAGGGGCAACATTCCTTGATTTCTCGACTTATGCAAGTGGAGGAGATGTAGTTGGAGTTGGTGGCGAAAGAACGCTTGGTGTTGATGGGTATAGATCTATTGGTGTAGAAGGAGAAGAAGCAGTTATGGCAGAAGGAATGGTGATTGCTACTTGCTTAGAGGTTGAGGGCTGAGGAAGCTTATGGGCCGAACTCCTTGGACAGAAGACAACAATAAGGGCCGGGAAGCGAGAATCAACATTCACCTAGAGCGCATGATTTTCCTCTGCTGGTGGGTTTTAGAGCTCCCCCGGCTGAGCATCCAATTCATCCGATGAATATCCTTTTCTCCTTTGAAGGGAAGCCTCTTCATCATTGGATTCCCCTTGTCATTGAGAATTACTTTGGCCAGCTCAGTTGGTATTTTCTTTAATCTCTTCTCTCGAGTCCTAACTGAGGAGGAATGTATCCTCTTCGATTTCTTGTTCTTGGACTGGGGGCTCATAGAAGAGGCGCCCTCGTCGGGGGCTCGGGAAAATCCATGAGCACTGCTTCGATCGAGTGCATTCTGTAACACCTTCCCAGCCTCCTCAAGGTCATCTAGGGAGTCAATATCAGGACAGATGACGGAACCCTTCTGGAGCCCTACATAAGTAAAAATATGATTAAGTAAGTTGATCTTAAACTACTAAGATAAAAAAAGAGAAATTTTACTCACCGTAGTACTTATCTCTCGACCCATAATTGGGAGCCATTTCTTTCCACCGACGGGATTCCAGAGTTGTAATATCTAGAATTCTTTTGAATCCATCGGTCCAGACTCTAATCCCATGGTGATTCTCATTAGGTAACTGAAATGAAGGAAACTAAAAAAATTCATCAAAATAAGAAATTATCTTTTACAAAGAAAGGAAACAAATATTCAAAGACTTACGGAAAAGATTCCACGACTTGGAAAAAGCTAAAGTTGTGTCGGGATAAAGTCCCTGGTAGCAATAATGACGAACTATTCCACCTATAGACGATCGTTGTCATCGCCTACACTTGTGAGAAAGACGTGGTGACCATGCTTGTTGAAGTTTAACACTCCCCCACAAAAAATCTTAGGGGGAGTAAAGGTTCATCATATGTGAAAGAGTTAGGGTTTTTCTGGTCTCAATCCATAATTAATGAAGGTATGCCACCGTTCGCCATATACATGGGCCTACTTGTTCTAAGTAGACCTGGTACCGGTGGCAAAATTTTAAAATTGGGACAGTTGCAGTCCTCCTACACAGTAGAGATACTATAGGGATGAATGGAGGAAGGGTACCTGCGAACTGGCCAAAACTTGTGGCTTTGAGAGTTTGCATATGCGGTTTGTTATTAAAGATTGGATGTGGTGCTAAGATGGAGTGGGATGATGGTGTTAACAGTTGGAGGTTTAGACTCAACATCAACCTAATTGGCTTTATTTCTTCGGGCCTCCACAGAGAGAAGACCAAAATTTACGAAGATAGTAGTATAAAAAAATATGATGGTAAAAGGTTAGTGAAGAAGTTCTTGCTGAAAAAGTTGAATGTTGTAAAAATGTTTAAACCAATTCAAAGAAGGAAAAGATTTGTGAAAGTAGTGAAAGTGAAAAAGTAAAAATGACGAGTAGTAGATAAGTTATAGACGGAAAAAATAATTGTCATAATTACCCCTAGTACCGGCAAAAATACCTACTGAATCACAGGCAACACATGTTCAGAGTATTAAATGCGAGGAGACGTGCATACCTTTGAATGCCAGAGAATGTTCAGAAACTTTCCCGCCAAGAAAATATTCTTATCTACTTCTTGGTAACACTTAATTGTGTCACCGAAAAGTAGGGAGACTAGCTTTATGGGGTGTAATTGGTTGATAACATGTGGTCAAATGGTGAGATGACACATGGAACTGAAGGCAGATAAAAGATGAGTCGGAAGATAGTTGATACCGAGTGTAAAGTATGTAACCGGTGCAGGATGGATCCAAAGGAAGCATAGCCGATAATAGAGTTTCAAAGGTTTGACATCGGATATCATTTAATGAGCAACCATTACAGAAAATATATGTATTCAAAGCCGACTGTTATGCACCTATCAATGATGCTTTTATTCTCATTCAAGAAAAACTTGATTTGGGGATCTTGTCTTTATCAACAGAGTTATAATTAGGAGAATTAAAAGCCATTGTAGGACATGAAATATTCTGCAAAAAAAGTTGTACTTTACTATTTTTTGCGCAATATAATAGCTTTATCACCGCTTTATATCACTTCTGTTCTCGGAAAGACTAAATTTGGAGTTAGGCTCGTTATCTTCTTAAATTCTATTCATTAATCTAATTTTCGTCCTTATCTATGTATCATCTTTTGGATCAAATCGATTTTATTGTTTATAAATCATGCTATAAAATCAACTGTATTATTTTACGGGTAAACATATGTATCCCACACACATGTATATATAGATGTACATATGGTACACATTTGATATAAATATGATACATATGTGATACACATATCATCTTTTTTCATGTTTATCTTCTTCTTTGAATTTTCACTTCAAACCACCTCAAAACTTTACCAAATCATTCCAAAATTGAGATTTAAACTTCTTAAGATGTGTCAAATCTATTTCAACAACACCCACTCAAAAGAAAGCAAAGATTTAATTTTTTTTTAGCTAAAAATAGCTAATTGGCTAATATTTATAATACTACTAGAAAACTGCCTAAAATCATCCAGATATACCGACCGAAATCAGTTGAAAAATTAAATAAATCGATTGATTTTTTACCGCATTTAATTCGTCAAAATTAGGCCGGTTGGTAATAAATAACGATTGAAGGCGGTCGAAAATTTCGATCGATTTCGGTCTGTCAATAAGTTTTCACAAACGACCAAAAAAGAAAAAATCTATCGAAAAAATCGACCGAAGTCAGTTGATATTTTAATTATGTAATTAAAAAATTTACCACCTGGGAATCAAACTGGGGTCTGTCCTATGGCAGGATACTATTCTATCATTAGACCGTTGGTTCATTTTGGTTTAAGGCTATCTTTTATTTTATTTGTACTCTTTAATTGCATTTTCGCGCGAAAATAACCGACCGATTGTGGTCGATTTTATTAAAAATATAAAATTACCGATAGGAATCAGTTGGGTTTTTAAATGAACGATTGAAATAACCGGCCGATTTCGATCATTTTTTTTAATATTAATTTTAATTTATTTTATATGAAAAACAATTAAAGTTGGTCGGTTTTTTAAAAAGTAAATTTCGCGGGATGCCAAAATAATTTTTTCGCATTTTTGTGCCAAAAAAAAACCCCAACCGAAGTTGATCGGTTTTTTAAAAAAAAATTATTTTAATATACTAACTGGCTTCGGTCGATTTTTTGACCAACCGAAGTTGATCGATTTTGGCCGAATTTGTACTAGTGATAAATTGATTAATTTTTGTATTAACTTACTTATGAGCTGACATAACTTGTAATTTCCTTACAATTTATTCAAAAAAGTTCACTCGTATTTTTTTTCTTTTCTTATTTTTACATAATATTCAAGGGTTGCGGCTGGGCTTCTGAATTGCAGGAAAAAAAAGAGAAAAAAAAAAGACACCTTATATATATATATATAATTTAGGTGCATATGTTGATATTTAAGTTGATTAAATGAATCGACCTTCCTTGGACAAACTATAAGTATATTTATCACTTCCGTCTGTACTCTGTGGTCAAACAATCAATTATTATATCACTGATTAATAAGAGATGCATCTTAAATACCGTTTCTTCAAAAAAGTAGTTTTTCCTTCATGTCATATTTAAAGAGCTTTGGACCAATTTCTTTGATTGAAACCTTGTCTTCGTCCTTTTAGAATTGTCACGCTCTTCTTTGCTTTAGGAAATAGTAAAGACCTATACCGTCTTTGGAAATTCTACTTGTCAGAAAAGTAAAATATATTTGGAAAAATAATACACAAACATAAACAGACGTGACATCTGTATGACTGTATCATCAACCCTTTCCCTTTTCATTTCAGTTTCTGTTTCTTAATTTGGACACCCTTCTGATTTTGTTTCGAAAGAAGTTACATTACTCCCTAGAGACACCCTACCACCCATGTCAAACGTAAGGGGAGGCCAAAATTATTTTTTGACGTATGGGGCCAGTTTACGCCGACCTCTCACTATTCTATTCCGTAATTGTTACTCCCTCCGTTTCAATTCATGTAAACCTAACCTGTATGACTGAGCGCGAAATTTAAGAAAAAATAAAAATTTTTGGAATTGGTGGTTCTAAAAAAGTCAAAAAGATGCTTAGAGTATTTGCTCTCATTAAGGGCATAATTGTAACTTTAAACTAAGTTATTACCAAATTTAAAAATGATTCATTCTTTTTTGAACGGACCAAAAGGAAAATAGGTTCACATAAACTAGAACATAGGCAATATTTATCAACATAAATAAAGAATAGCTCTACCAATAAACACTTATTCAAAAGTGAAGAAGGTCATAAAACGTGTTTTGTTTCTTTGGAGTTTTAACACTCATGGTGTTCGCATTAAACGTTAGATCGCACCCCAAGATACAAGGAATGCTAAAATTATTTTTTAAATGAGTAGAATCTAAGAGCATTCTTGATTGGTAGGTCCCCTTTTCATAAGCTTTCCAAGAACTCAGTAGAAAATATTAGGAAAATAGTTTGAACCATGAAACTTTGCAGTTAAAGTACTAAAAGTAAGGTAATGTATAATGATTGAGCGCTATTAGTACCATTTTAAAACAATTAAGGGGTCGTTTGGTTTGAATACCCCTGGATAAGTTATGTTAGGATAAGTTATGCTGGAATTAGTTATGCTTGTATTGTTTTTTATCTACTGCTTCGTATGTTGTATTAATAATGACATGCATTGCATAATTTTTAAGACGAAGCTGTTTGTTTACAAAAATACCCTCCATCTTATTTAGCCTCCATCTTCTTACTCCTATATCCAATTGACATACCTCAATTTCCAATTCTTACATCAACAAATACTAAATAATATTTTGAGGCTCTAGTTTTCAACTGTTTGAAATATATCTGCTGATTTCTTCTTCTAAATCTTCTTCCTAACTTACTTCCCCGTTTCCTTCATATGTAAGATCGCTAATTGCCATGTATAATATTACTGATTTCTTGGTCTACTCAATTTTCATGTAATGTATTGTGATTTAAAAAAAAAAGAAGCTCCACATCAGATGTTCAAACCAAGAACCACAAGTTGGCTAGAACATAACCAAAACTATAGAATTTAGAGGCATCAAAAACATAGTTCAGCTAAAAAGATAAATTGAAGAATTGTCATAATAGTAATATAATTAGATATGCACTTAACATTTACACTAGAGTCAAGCTATTTAATAGACATTAGTTACACAAAAAATATAGCATCCTCGTGCCCACCAGTCATAAACAAAAGAGTATGGACATAACCCGAGGTATAAAAAATAGCACTACAGTTTAACTTTAAAGTTATTAGTCAAGCAAAAACTATCAAACTAGTACCACCACATATACACAACTTTACCATACTTCAAAGTTTACCATTGATAATCATGAACATCATTGTTTGGCGCTCAAGTTCACCCATACGTAAAAATAATTCCATCTTTTTGATATCTTCACATAGAATCATTGTAGCTTTGATACGTTCTTGTACAGAATACAACTCAAATGCGGAGACTCAAGGATGGAATAAATTTCACCACGAATATCGGATCGGTCACGATTTCCAATCTTATCAATCAAGGCACCCATTCTTTTATCTTGACTTTCAATAAAGTTTTTCATAACTTCTGTCATACCTTAAGAAATGTCTCACTAGAATCCTCCACAACCCTTATTCTTTTTCTTGCTTTTCTCTTTTTCATTAAAATTAGAAGAGGACCTATTATCATGCTTACCTTGTTTATGATTTTGTTGGAATCCTTCATGTTCATTTTCAAATGCTCCAGCACATTCTTGTTCAGTTGCTCTAGCATCTTCCTTTTCAGATGCTCCAGTAAAACTAGGTCCATCATAAGCATTTTCCTTTTCAGCTTCTCCAGTAGCTATATTAGGTTCATCACCAGCATCATCTTCTTCTTCATCATCAATAACAATAGGCCATCCTAAGCTCATGTCATTAGAAAATCCTGAAGCTTGACTCCTTAGAATATCCTCAGCAGCATTTAGCGGCCCTTCTGCGAACTCTCCTGTCGTTCTATCCTTTCCAAAAATTTTCTCCCAATCCTCAAACAATGGCCATTTCTTAGTTTTCATGCTTTTTGCTTTTGGATCCATCTAGAAAAAAATAAGAAAACAAACAAAAATAATGACAAATGCGTCAGTTATAAACTATGATGGGAACTCAGGAAAATTCCTATATGAAGTAACAATATTCTAATAACTTAAGTAAAGTATAAATTACCTTTATAAAGTCATCCCACTATTTTGGATCGTCAACAATTATGGTTCCATAACTATATTGAAATCCCAGACCACTTTGATTCTTTAATAAACTTATGCTTGAATAACATCTCTTCCACGCTTTTACTTTATTATTAACATGTGGTTCACCTTTCAATTGACTACTAGGATGACGTTCA
>MU775644.1:0-22763 GCA_026770625.1 Nicotiana glauca | reverse complement strand
AAAGTTGACCATCTCGTCTCTACCCCTTCGGGATTAGGCGGGACACTCACTGAGTACACGTTGATTATATACTCATACTACACTTCTGTGCATTTTTGTTGTACATGTACATGATACTTTAGCGGCCTACTGGACGCAGCACTATGGACGATTCGGGGACTAGGTGAGTTGCAGTATTCAAGGCGGCCCGCAGCTTTTAAAGTCCCTTCTAGTAACTGTATTTCTTTCCTGTCCATTGTATTTCGGACGGATGTATCAGTAGTCGCTCATGTACTTGTGACACCGGGTTTCTGGGAGGGTTTACAGCGGATTTGTTCTAATTATTATTATTTAAAATTTGAATTCTAGTACTGAACTTTTATTTATAAAAATGGAAGGAAAAACCTTAGATTTTTAAAAGTATTAAAAGAGAAATTAATTGATGAGTTAGTTGGCTGGCCTGACAGAGGTGTCCGGCGCCACCACGACCCTTAGTGGATTTTGGGTCGTGACAATATATATTCAAGGATACATATTATCCATAGAGATCTGGAGGCGAATAACAATATTCTTCTGGACGGTAATGAACCTCAAATATCAGATTTTGTATTGTTGCATGTTTTTGGTGGCAAAGATTCAGAAGCTAAGACAAATCGAGTTGTTGGAACTTAGTAATCATGCATGCAACTTTCCTGAGCACAAATAGTTCTTCCTGCACAAAAACTTCAGCCCTAGAGCTGAAGTTCGCCAATTACAAACAAAAACTTCAGTTCTAAAGCTGAAGTTCAACAGTTACAAACAAAAACTTCAGCTCTAGAGCTGAAGCTTAAAAACAAAAACTTCAGCTCTAGAGCTGAAGTTCGACAGTTACAAAACTAAAACTTCAGCTCTAGAGCTAAAGTTTGCCAGTTACAAACAAAAACTTAAGCTCTAGAGCTGAAGCTCGACAATTACAAAACAAAAACTTCAGCTCTAGAGCTGAACTTCAGGCCCGGCTACTAGAATGCTGAAGTTTTGCGTGATTGCTTTTGCTACTTCAGCCCCGTATGCTGAAGTTATGCGAAAAAGCGGGTACGCTTATAATTTTTTTACAAAGCGGGCACAAGTTAAAACGTGACATAAAAAGCGGGTATAGATGCAAATGGCCTGTCCAAATCTTACAAAACTTTAATTAATGTGTATTATTTTTCTATGAATTACTATTAATTAACAAATAAGATTTTTTTATGGTTATATATAATATTTCAAATAAGAAAATTATTTTAAAGATATTTTAGCAAAGTTACCACGGATCAACTTGGGTTAAAAATCAATCAAACTTTAAATGATAGGAGTATGATATAGATTGAATTTAACAAATGGACGAGTCAATGGCCAATCTAATCTTTAACGGATTGGATAAGTTAAATAAGTTTGGGCTTAAATTGCCACCTCACAGGACTCGAGCACGTAATCTAAATTATATCCCAGACAAGAAAGGACATTGGATAGAGCCTCTAAGTGGAACTTTTGTTGAATGTATAAAGGACACGTTCTCCATTAAGTTATCCATCAAAAAGGTCCACACAAAGAATGATTGAAGTATAAGAATAATAATATGGAGGTTTTGTATTTGGGTTCCAGCTAAAATACTGAATGTAAGTTTTCATATGCTCGGATATAGTAAACACTTAAATGAACTTGTTGATCGTAACAAATTGTCTAATAGAATTGGTCGATGTATACACGATGCGATCTTACACCACTAATAGTTGTGGCAGAATGGTTAGGATTTCTCCGTTAAAAGCGCAGATCGGGTATTAAGCTCTCGCTATGCGCAAGATCGGGGGAATAATCGGACTACAAAGGTTTATTGTATGTAGTCTTACCCTGTATTTCTGTAACATGTTGTTTCTATGGCTCGAACTAATGACCTTCTTCCCATAACATCAACTTTATCAGTTACGCCAATGTTTCCCTTCCTAAGAATCTTTTATTATTAATTAAAAAACATCGGATTTGAGTCTTGAGAATGAATAAGATCTTGATACATAACTCTTCCCTTTTAATGGACTAAATGGGAACCAACAAAAAAAAAAAAAGACCTAGTTTTGTTATTACTCCATAAAAAAATATTGTGTTCACCAAATAGCCAAAAATACAAATGGTGGGGGCATTGAATTGGAGAAAGAATAGTGAAAGAGCAAAGATGGGTGGATGGGCTTTAATATGCTCTTTTGGATTGGACATCTGTCCTTTTTTATTTCTATTTATTTCATTTTTTCTATTCTATTTGTAGGAATTATGTTTTACTATTATTTATACTCCATATGCCCAAAATTATCATACTATTGCAGTATAAAAAGAAAAAAACAACTTTTCTATTTATTTCATCTTATATACTATAAAATAATGATTTTTTTAGTCCACCGTCCACGTAGCATCAACACAGTTTTCTAAACGCAACTGAAAGATAGAAAATTACATTTAATTTAATGAAAATAAAAAATTATAAAGAAGAAGAGGAAGTCTTTTTAATGATCACATTGAACTGTTTCATTGTATAAACAAACCCCATTTTTCATTTGTTGATGCTTCTCCCTTCTCTTTCCAAGTAAATTGGGCAAAGCAAAATTATAGTATTACTCTTATGGGAATGAGAAGGAAAGTGAAGCTGAGGTGTGTATGAACTGTGAACAAAAATATTCTTGAAAAAAAGTAAAAAAAAATATAAAAAAAAAGAGATGGAAGGATTAGGTAGTGGATTTTAGTTTACCATTTTGTACTACTATTTCCATCCCCATTTATTATATTTTGTTCGTTACATAATTGTTTGAAAAAGACTCTTAATTTTTTCAAGTTTCTTATTGTAGGGTTGCCTCAGATCCAAGGTACTCTCAAGTTTTATCTGACAAAAGGGTACCAGCTTTTTCAACATTTCTTGTGATTCTTAGCCACTTTTAGCTTCTTTTACAATTTCACATGACCCTATTTCCTTTTTTATTGTTGGTCTTTTTGTATCAAGATTTATGTGGGTTTTGAGTAACTGAGTGGATTTTGGGATCTTGATTGGTTATTGTCTTCCGAATTAAGTGAAGTGCAGACAAGTCTTAGCTTGGTAATTTTTTAGGTGAATTTTCTACCAAAAGGGGGTAGTTAGTTGGTGTTACTACTTTTTTGTTTACCAGATCTGACTGACAAAATTTCCATTTCAAGAATCAGAGCTTAAAGAAAAGAACTTTTTTTTTAGATCTTTCTAGGCAATGGAAAATGGTATGAGGAGATTATTGTTGATACAAAGGAAAAAAGGTGATCAGTTAGTTTGACAATGACAGGTTGTGTAATGTCAGAGGGTAACTTTAACTGCTGTCAAGATAGTGATTTTGATGAAGGAGATGTGTTTGGCGGTTGCTCCTCTGCCATTTAGATTAGGTAATAATTTGATCTTTCACAACCCCCCAAGTATAGGAAGTAGTAGTCATATGGATGTCACTAGGCTAAATTCAATGGGTGACACTACTACAAGTTTGTATGCAGAATCTGCTGAGAAAGACCTTAGTGATACTGTATCTTCAAGTAGGACCGAGGGTGTTCCGTTGCTCCATATGATATCTGAAAATGAAAGCAACAACTGGATTGCTGGTGATGCTGTTGTTAGGGAAAGCGAGGATGATGAGATCTTATCGTTGGACGGTGATCAAATGTCTTGTTCCCTGTCTGTGGTGAGTGATTCCAGTAGTTTATGTGGTGATGATTTTATAGGTTTTGAGGTAGCTTCTGACATATATGGCCAGAATTTTGTGGATGCTGAGAAAAGCATTTGTAGTGTTGAACTTATAGCTAAGCCCGGAGATCTGGTAGAGTCAGGTGTTGAGGATGATACCGTGAGTAAGCCCTTTGCCGTCAAACTTGAGGAGCAGATTACGGATGGCTCCAGCTCAAAATCATCTCAAGTTGTTGTTCAGTTACCCTTAAATAAAGGGCTAAGTGCAGCAGTTAGTCGCAGTGTTTTTGAAGTGGATTATATACCCCTGTGGGGTTTTACATCTGTGTGTGGAAGGAGGCCAGAAATGGAAGATGCACTAGCAACTGTTCCTAGGTTCTTGAGAATTCCTCTACGGATGCTAGTTGACCGTGTTCCTGATGGAGTGAGTAGATGCTTAAGTCATTTGACCGCTCATTTCTTTGGAGTTTATGATGGCCACGGTGGCTCTCAGGTTTCTCTTTCTCTTTTCACTTACACTGTTATACTAGCTCATAGGATTTCCATATATATATTTGATACAAACTTGGGATTTTTATTTTCCAGGTGGCGAATTACTGCCGAGATCGAGTTCATGCTGTATTGGCTGAGGAGTTGGAAAAATTTATGGCGAATCTCAATGATGAAAGTATTAGGCAAAATTGCCAGGACCAATGGAAAAAGGCATTTACCAACTGTTTTCTCAAGGTTGATGATGAGGTTGGAGGGACGGGAAATCATGAGGCTGTTGCCGCAGAAACTGTAGGCTCCACGGCTGTTGTTGCCATTATTTGTTCATCGCACATAATAGTAGCAAACTGTGGTGATTCAAGGGCTGTTCTGTGCCGTGGGAAGGAACCCATGGCATTGTCGGTGGATCACAAAGTAAGTGAAACAGTGGTTCTGGTCTGACTTTAATTATGTGTGATGTCACTGATTAATCCTTCGGTGCCAATTTTCTTTTTCTGTTCTTTTTATTAGCCGAACCGAGAAGATGAATATGCAAGAATTGAAGCAGCTGGAGGGAAGGTTATACAGTGGAATGGGCATCGTGTTTTTGGCGTTCTTGCAATGTCTAGGTCTATTGGTATGTTTCTCCTACCTACCCTGTTATCTAGCATTTGCAAATAATGACTAAAGTATCCGTGTGTACTCAACATTATTGGTATCAAACACTCAGCTACAAGGGATCATTACAGGTTGTAGAATATTTTGCTTTTACAAGTCAGCTACTGCTCTTAGAATATGTCCATTTTCATTATGTGCTGAACCTGAGCAAACCTAAACTAAATCACGATATTGTTCATTACTTAAAGAGTTTTGGCTCTTTCAGCATCCTCCATAGTACAACTAATATCAGCAATGCACGTCATAGTAATAGTTTGACACTGCAGTTATTGGTTATCCGCGCTCCTAGAGTAAACAAAGAAGATGATTCTAGTAACAAAATAGAGAATTGGGCTTGATCATCAAAGCTAGTCTTTTAGACCATGTGATATAGACCCGGATATGGTTTAATAATCCATTCTATAGTGGCAGGGCCGTAGGCTCTTATGGCCCAGGCGGTTAGGAATGGTATCACAGTGTGCACTAACTGAAGCATGGAACTGGAAACCCTGTGCTTTATAGATTTAGATCAACATTAGTAATGAAGTTGCATATATGCCAGCACAAGCTACCACAAAAGTCTTGTCTAGTTGGGATTTGGAAACGGTCGTGGGGAGCATTTTAAGTGCTAAAGAAAATACGATTGTACCAATTACTGTTTCCCATATTCCTATAGTAGATAAGGAAGTCAAGTCTCATATAGAAGTAGAGGAATGGCTTCAAAAAAACAGTGCAATGGCTTTGGAGAAAAGTAGAGCAATGGCTTCATAATGTATTGTAGCCACAAGCTTATACTAGTTCTACAGTGCGCAGGCTTGTTACAACTTACAAGTAAAATTTTGGATACTTAAATTTCGGTGCTTTAGCAAACTCAATTGTACTTCGAGAAGCCCATAGTGTGCTTAGGTACTCGGTGCACGACCCTTCTCTTTTCTTGATCGTGATGGCGTTTTTGAAGAGTTTTCTGGAACTGGCAAATTGCCTTGTTCAAGATACATCAAGACAAGGTAGTGTCTCGGCTGTTAAGATAAGTGCACACACGCTAATATTCTTCCTTAGAGAACTGACTAGTGTAGTGCTTTTCTCCTTTACCTCCAATAAGAGAATAGAGTTTGCCATTCTCCTTCCTGTTTTACTTATGCTTCTGATTCTGTCTTTCATTTGCTTACATGGATAGATGATGTGTGGATAAGTTGGTTTGGTAGGGAACACGTCGGGTCATAGTTTGAATTTGAATTGTTTATTATGGTGCCAACTTGTGAACAATGTGTAGATTATTATTTTGACGAATGAGCCAGAAGGAGTACAGAAGTTACATTTTAGAATGTGTCAAGATCTATGACATGTCTAGATTCATAGAAGTAGGAGAATATTGCTGAATATTCCATACGTTCTAGGATACTATAAAATATTATGTGTCGCGTTAAATCTTCTACCTTACTAAAATTTTCGTTGTTGTAATAATTTACATTTTTTGTCTATTTTCAATGCTCTTTTTAATGGTACCTCTATCTCATTTCTCTTGACTTAAATTTTCTCGATGATTGTTCTGGCAGTATCACCTATGCTGGTCACTTTCCGGGCTATTGTTTAGGCAGTGTGTATCGCATTTCTTGAAATGTCAATATAATTGTTATATTGCTCGTATCCCTCAAGATATTCGGTTGTGTCAATATCACACGATTTTGGGTGTGGTATGGGATCCGCACTGGGTTTGGTCAACCGATTTTTGGGTTCTTTGACTACACTTATGGCCTAGAAGTATAGATTGGTTGTGTATTTGGTTTATGTTATATATATATATATATATTCACACAACGTACTAGAAGACTTTGTTATACTACATGATAACTTATAAATAAAATATTAAGTGCTTATCAAGCATTTGATTTTAGCCACAAATACTTTCGCTCTCTAGTCATTTAAGACAAGTTTTCTACCATAAATACTATTTGCTTTGTAGTTATTGACAAAGCTAAAAAGCATAAATATATTATGATAGATTCTAACCAAATTTCTAACAAGAATACTTACTTTTCTATGTTCAGATTATTATATACATTATATTACCATATTTATAAAAATATTGTATTTATAGCAATTTATAATTGTGCAATAAACATTTCATATAACTAATTGTCATATATACGTATATAGTATTCCTCTATATTTATTAGCTGTATCCAGGCACCCTTATTTGCACTAAGATCCATACTTCCAAGTCCCAAAATTCTTGTGATGACAAATCCGACCACTAGATCGACCGACGTATCTGATACCCGCACCCGTATCCGAGAAACATAGCATAATTGCTCAACGACATATCACTCTTCGATCTGTGCAACGTTGCCATCCAGCAACATTTTCCGTCAGCGCCACGTCTCTTTTCCAGCGACATTTTCCTGTCAGCACATGTCGTATCATATCTTTCCAATCAATACGATGTCGTTTTCCAACAATAAGTCATTGTTTAGTTAGTATATCGCCAGCTCACATCGTCTATTGTATTCAGTATGAGGGCATATTGAATATCAAATGGATTAATGAGATTATAGTTTAGGATGTGTCTACTAGATTCACATTATATCTACATTCACTGAATAGTAGTAATTGATTTTTGGAGTGTCTCATAATATTTTCTAGAATATTGTGAAATATTTTGCATTTAATTGTATGCTAACTCCTTACCTATTTAAGTGTAAGAAATATAACTACCAAGTACCATGTTGTAGATGGAAGAACATAGGAGCGACTCTTGTATATTATCACCAAAATCATTTAGAAGTTTCCTCTCTTTTCTCCTCTATTTTCACATTAATCAACAATTATTCAATGTTAACGAACAGAAGAAGTGTCATAGAATATAGGAGGTAGGCGGTTTAACATATGATGAGAAATAAATCCTGTTTTTAAGAGTCATTTAAATTTTAAACCAAGCTCTCCTTTTATATTGTCTCCGGTGGAAAAAAGTAAGAATTTGTGCCCTTCCATCAGTCATGTCTTTGGTCTTGTGGCCACAAACATTTCGGTTGATTTTGTTATGTTCCTGCAAGCCTTCTTCGTTTTCTGATCATCACTTGTCTGACCCTGGTTAGTGCAATTCTTGAGCTATGAACTTCGACTTGGTAAAAATTGTAAATAAAAAAGAACCAAAAGAAGCATGGGAACCTTCTGTATCCTGGTCCCCAGGGAGGGGCTCCTTGATTATGGTGATTGTGGTGAGAAGAGAGCTCATTTCGTCTTTCGTGCAATTCTTTTTATACCTGTGACTAAGTGTGCCTTTGCCATCTGATGTGTAACTTTAAATGTTAGAATGTTATTTTTCTCATTCTATCTTCGGTCCAGCATTACATAAAGGACCAACAAATTGTAAATCTGTGCTGAAGCCTGGCTTTGCTTCTAGATGTGTGCAAACACTTGTTGCTGAAGGCTGAACATGCAGGTTTTAAATTGAAGAGGATATTCTATAAGATGGAAAATTGTGTCGAACAGTGTTAATTAAAAGCCACCGCTATTACTTCGTGATTGAATCTATGCGCTTCAAACAATGATGCGAAGGCGATCCCAACAAGAAGCGATTGGTTCTCTGAATCTCAACTTTGAGAAATTGGACTAATATCAGCATTAATGTATATATGATACTGAAATTAAATATTTAAATATTTTAATTGCATTTTGATTATTATAATACCAAATTCATTATGTTTGCTATTTATTTTAATGTTGTGATTGTGCGCTTTACTTCATGCTTTTCTCTTCAAGCCCCATTGGGATTGTCGCTTTTTGCACTCTTCGCTTTTAAAAATAGTGGTGTCGATCATATACTCAAGTTTCTAATGTCAACTGAAAAATATAGCCAAAGTGACATTGAGTAGTTTAAGTTGCTGTACATGAGTTCATTATTTCTGGAGGCTTAACTAATCTATGATATCCATGATTAAACTTATAGCCAATATGCCCCAACTTCTGTCATCAAGCTGTGTAGGAATGTTCTTAACATCTCCGATTTGATGTAAGCTATTTTTCTTGTATCTTAAGCTTTTGCAATGTGTGCTTTAAATGCAAAGCTGTGAAAGGATTACTCCATGAGCTTGCGAGAATAGTATATTGCGTATTCAATCTACCACTCTGCTTTTTCTTTTCTTCTTTTTTCTATTTGACATGAGAATTACCCTATAGTGATAACATCGTATTATCAAGGACTCTAAATGCTAATCCCTCTCCTAATTTTGTTAGCAAGCAAGTCTTTCTTCTATTTCCTTTACATTTAATTTTATTCGCTTTTTGGTTGCAGGAGACAGGTACTTGAAGCCCTGGATAATTCCTGATCCAGAAGTAATGTTCATACCTCGAACCAAGGACGACGAATGCCTTATTCTTGCAAGTGATGGTTTATGGGATGTTATGTCAAATGAAGAGGCATGTGAATTGGCTCGTAAGCGCATACTCCTGTGGCATAAAAAGAATGGTGTAACGCTTCCCGTGGAAAGGGGCCAAGGAATTGATCCAGCAGCACAGGCAGCAGCAGACTGCTTGTCAAATCGAGCTACTCAGAAGGGCAGCAAGGACAACATAACGGTGATTGTTGTGGACTTGAAAGCCCAAAGAAAGTTTAAGAGCAAAACCTAACATAAGTGATCTCTCAATCACCTGTTTCCAATTATAGGTTCACAATATTGACTTCATATGATTGATATATCCAGCCCTTTTAATTTTTACCAGGGGAATCTGGGACTTAAGGTTTTCATTAGAATAGCTTCCTGTATGTATTGTAGTACTTGCTCCATTCTCTGTATGTAGTTTTTTTTCCTTTAGCTGTTTGAAGTAGGAGCATACATTATTCCTCCGAGTTAAAGGCTCTGTGAGGTTATTTGCCTCGGTATTACTTGGAAACAGCAATGAGCAAGTAGAGAGATCTCTTCTGAATTGTATTGAAAAGATGCATCTTTTTATACTTTGTATGTGGTTTTCAGAGTATAGACAGAATAAGTGGACTCGATTAAAGAAGACTGATATTCAATGCGGTGTATCTCGTTTATATGATATACAGATAACAAAAGAAGCTAGATGACAGTATATGATACTATCCCACTTCATCATTCACTCATTGAATCTGGTGTTTTTTGATGGATTTTAACTTACGGTTCTTACTGCTAAACTCAGCATTTGAAATTAATTTGGTATTTTTCATGTTTATTTATGCTCCCTGCAGAAAATGATGGGTTCAAATAAGCCTATAAAAGATCTATATGGTCCATCCGCCTCTGGTTGTGGGTCAATAATAGTTCAATATGGAGCTACTAATCCCATTTTAGGATCAACTGTGTTTTCCAATCATGTTCTCCTCCTTAGTGGTGGTTGAGGAGTTTTCATTCATAATGGTAGGACCTAAGGGTCACTGGAAAGAAACGAGGAGTTTTGAAGTGGCCTAACACATTTGCCTCTTTGCCTGTCTATTCAGGGAACATTTGAGTCTGCTGCAAATTATGACTTCATTAGATCATTCAGCCTGTTACATTACATTCTTAAGTTACAGCAGAACTTTTGCATATGGAAGAATTATCATATCATTTAAACGTCAACTGCAAAAATAAAATACAGTAAAGAGATGGATTTTATAACAAGATGTGTGATATGAAAATCTCAAGCCACCAAGAAAAGCATAGAAGGACAAGCCAACTGACTTGTGAACTGGAACTGCGCAAATATGTTTACAATGCACAGTAATGCTTGGAGTCTAATCCAATTCCCTGAAATATTGCATGCATAGACTGATTATCAAGTAGGAGGTAGTTAATCTTGTGTTCCAAACAGAAACGCTAACGTCTATTTAATTAAACAATATCTCATTTGTGGTTGCTCAAACATTAGACCTGGTTCATCTGAGCACAACAAAAGCAATTCAAAATCAACCATACCGATTTATTAAATATGTAACCTATTGCCTATAGTTTGATCAACAAAGGATCATCAGAGTACTTCCTATGTTTTCGTTTCTTCAGACATAACCATTTAAAACAAGTACCATAATTAACTTATTGATGGAAACTAGAAACTCTCCAAAGGCGACACTAACTTCAACAACAGCTACTTCAGTATTTCCTGTACGCTAGCTCCATCACTGCCTCGGAAAGATTCTTCTCCTTTTGAATGCTCTGAACCCAATTTGCATTAATGTGAACCCTCTCAATGCTCTGCTTCAAAGTTCTTGCAATGTAAGGCTTGGTGCGGCTAGCAAAAAACTCCTCAACTTCTTTCGCTTTCTCATAGGATGAGAACTGAAGAAAAGAAAGATTGAGCCAAAAGATCAAAGACAATATGTAATGAGTAATTCATAAAATTTGTTTTCCATGCTTCTTGTGATTAAACACAACAAGGCAGAAGCAATAAATATAGCTTTTGAATCAAGTTGTCGTATAATAAAATAGTAAGCAACTGCATGCAAATGCTAGAGAAAGATGGCAAAGGAGCAGAAACAAACCGGTGACACTGTTGCACTGATGAAGCGGGTTAATAGGAATCCAGAGCCGTAAGTCTTGTGGATATGATCCCATTTGTCCTGTATTCAAACAATTTATTAGAAGACAAAAAATCAAGAATCATGCCTCATTGCATTTTTCTGAGCAATGGTTACGAAATGCAGCATTTGGCACTAGTAATTTTATAACATGTTGCACTTCCTCCTCCTGAATAATTGCACTTTGGACTAAAGTGAATTCCTCAGTCTTACAGCCTATGTTTTTACAAGTAACAATTTAATACAATTTACAATGAACATTTTTGCAAAGGTATCTTATTAGGAATTAGTAATAAAAGAAATAACTCGAGGAATGCAATATTTCTAGGAAAGGGAGTACTCACTTGCAACCATTTCCAAGCAGTTTCGCGGCCTTCTAAACTAACTGCAAGCCCGTGAACACAATCTTGACTCCGTACCTAAAATTTCCAAGCAGAGATTACTCTTTGAACATTTTGTTGAGACAAAATACGCACTCTGTGCACAAAGAGATAGAGAGAGATAATCCAGTGCCATGTAAAAATCAAGAATACCTCAGAGCATAACAAGAAGTTGAGAATTTCAAGGATAATTTCGGGGTCCTTGCAAGATGCCAATGAACCTATAGAACAAGAGAGTGCACTAATTGGTTGGACATACCGTTTCATAATCAAAACATTTAATTTCATAATTGGCATGAGTTGATAGATTACTTAAAACCCGTGTCTTTTCCTGGCTGAGGTCAGTCTCTCGGTAAACTCTTAAAAGAGCTTCAAACCCTGATCTATCTGATTTATTCACCCGCTGCATCACAGCTACATAAACAGCCTGCAGATGGAAGGAGGGATTAGAATCTGCGTAAGGTACAGAAGAATGAGTTTTGAGTTATAATATATTCAATTGTAGTTACCCTTCTCAAGTCAGGAGGAAGAACAGCTGTGTTTCTGTCGTCCAAAAATATGTGGAAGCGCCTGATTGCTTCATTTATTGTTTCATCATGTCCAAAGGCAGCCAGAGCATTCAGAAGCTCCCCTCTCAACATGGCGTCAAGGTGGCTTTCCCCTTGTTTAGGATCCCAACCAAGTCTCCTGTCCATAAAGGAAAGTTCAATTAGAAGCAAACCTTTTGTGCCACACTGGAATATGAGATTAATAGTCGAGTATCTAGTTTCAACTGGGAGCCTTGAGACTAAATTCCCTCTTCCAACTCTATGGACACGTTTTCCTTAGCTCAAAAGTTTTTTATTTCTGATATCTAATTCCAGGTTTGTGAGATGAATACAAGGTAACATGACCAATTTGTAGCACACCAGTTTGCCCGTTCATTCTTTTGGAGAAGCATTACTGGCAGCAGATTTCTTGTTTCTAGACAGGTAAGCAGAAGATATCTAGTTAGAAGAAAACTATATCTCTAATATGATTTCAGTGCTTATAAACAGCTCCCAAGTCCTCCTAACTTAGAATTTGAGCTACTAGACAAAAGACAACAAGATGCAAGTTCTAAATCTTTTTTATCAGGAACTAGTCTCGGAGAATAGAAATTCATTTTCTTATCATCGAGTTGACCCGTGAATGTCAAGAAAGCCAGAGCAGGCATAATTCTGTCCCGATTTATGTTGCTCTCTGCTATATCCAATAGCTTTAGTTGTTAGACGTTCACCTATCTATGTTTATAACATTAAAAGTAGAATCACTCCAACTATGCGCCATTCTCTTTTCTTTTACACTGTTTCAGGATTTCTTTCCCCCATGAACTGCATCATGAACGATGACCAAAAATACAAAGATAAGGTAACATGCTTTGTAGTTTCAAAAAAGAAGTAACATACTCTGCAGAAAACTGGAAAAGATTGATGAAAAACAACTTTATGTGATCCTTCAAGTCAGGAACAGCATCAGCTGCAATTCTTGAAACTTTGTAACTTATCTGCATGAAGAAGCCAAGAAGGGGAAACAGTTAGTTTTGGAGTGACCGAACTAATACCTAAAAGAGGTCTATAGCGTAGAGAAATTACGCTTATCAGGTTTGACAGAACAGTATAGTCGAGCTCCTCCCTGAAAGAAGCCATCAAGGCAAGCAAAGACGACAAAGACTGATGACAAGCCATCGATAAGGCATATGAATCATCTAAAATGCCTGTTCAGGATAACATAATCCCATCAATAGTCGATTTTAATTATTAAATATTGAACTTCACAAAAAGCAGTAATTATTACCATATTTATCATTTGTTGATAAACACTTGCTCTCTATGGCATATCTGAGTCTAGCTGATAGCTCGTCATCATATTTAACTCTATAAAAACCTGTTTGGTCCACGTTAACTTTTATCCAGGGATTGCCTTTAGATGAAGATGAGCTTAATAAGTCCTTTACATCAAGGGCTTCTGACTTTTCTTGCATTAAGAAGCTTTTACGAGCTTCATAAGAGCCACAACAGAGTGTTAACGGAACTATCCATTGCCCATCACCATGAGAACCACTCAGTAAAAATTGTGTCTGGTGCACAGAAACACAAGTTAGTATGGAGAAGACTAGACTTGGGTAATGGAAATATGTATTTGATTTAGAAACAAGATAACCTGGTCACATTCCAGCTTTTGGTCTTTTATTTTGACAGAGACGACTGGGTAACCTTGTTGCTTTGTCCAGGAGTTCATCAACTTGTTCACAGGTTCACCAGACTCCTGCTGAAGGACAGACCATAAATCCTCTGTCTTCGCATTTGAGCAAGCATATTTTTTTATGTATGAAGCAAGTGCCCTCTGGTTTCACGAAAAATTAGAAGAGACAAATTCATCAGTCCCTTATAAGCAAGCAACAGCTACATGATATACTGGAAAGAAAATCTTTTTTTAATCAATAAAGTGAAATTTCATATTATTCCCAGCAATAAGCATATGCTGGTGGTATTTACAGAATAGCCACATCACATGTTGTGTAATGAGCTCAAAAATCAACAATGGCTTCAACATCATATTCTGGAAAGAAAATCTAGGACATATAATTTAGAAGGATGGTCAATGAGGAGATAAGCGATAATGAAGTTTCTCTTTTGACAAACTAATAGCTGCTGCTTTAAAAATGATGGTCAATAGTAGTATCTGATTAATTATCACCAGAAAACATCACTTTCAGGAGGACTTCTATAGACATATGTACTGCATACACTGCTGTGTTTATTAAATTCACTCATTAAAGAATACTTTAATTGGAATAACTTTAAGTCACTATATTCAAGTAATGAATAGCATTTTGACTTTTGAGTGCTGGCTATTGCTCTTAAGTCTTAACTACCTTGATGGGATTAGCAATACCTATTTTACCTTTGGAAAGTCAAGTATTTAAATTTCCAGTAATTAGGAGAAACACCATTTATCAAGTCCAAGAATATAGAAAAGACAAAGTACTACTTTCTCACTATGCAATTAATGTTGAAGATATGAGTCTTTCTTCATCCCAAAATCTAACTTTATTACCAGAATAGCAGTTAATCCCCATATAACGATCACAAGCATTCAGAGGAGGACTTATAAATAACACTACCTCTGTCCCGGGTGACACATTCCTCCCAAAAAAAATGACACCTTTCTTTTTTGGGACGACTTGATATAAATGTTCATTCTGTTTTTTATTTGTTGATTAAGTAATGACATAAACGTTAATTCTTCTGCAAGGAACTGAAAAAACATGTGGAACTCTCACCGCCATATATATGGCTTACATGTCAAAGGTCTTCGTTAATTTCTTAAATTACGTCCCTATTCAAACACCTTTTTATAAGTAATGATTTAAGGGCAAGCAAAGTTTTAGTGTAACTTAGTCAAGAAGCCGTTTGAACTTTCTACTAATAATACTTTACAATGCCGCACCAGTTAGGAAAGATAAGATGTTAAAAGGGGTCGTTGCATTGAATGATATAGTTCTTCTTTCTAATTCCACCCTCCCACTTTCCATCTCCATCATCCAACACACAAGTATTTGACAGGTAACTAGTATATGTCAAAAAAATACAACAAAATGGCCGAGAGAAATATAGCACAAAGGGGCAAAAATGAAGACAATATAAACAATGTTAACATAGTAAACAATGGAAATGCAAACCTGGAAACATTCAGGTCCAAGATAGCTCTGTAACATTCGAATGACAGATGCACCTTTTCTATAACTAATCGCGTCAAAAATTTCATCAATTTCTCTGGCATGATTGATGTCAACCTGGTAAGACAAAATAAGATTTGTAGAATAATTCTAAAGCTAGCCCAACTAATAGATGTCAATAACTGGAGATTAAGCACAAAAATCCAGCTTGCATTTTGCACAATACAAGAATCGGAACGAATGTTACTTCATACCTCAATGGGGTGGGATTCTGCAAGCCCATCTAGACGAAGTCCCTCAGTGGCCTCTTCAAGAAACTGAGTCCAAATTTTCCATTCCGGGAACAAGCTATCAGTCGCCAAATAACTCACCTGAATACCGGTCAGAGAAAATTAGAATGAACAGCTCACCGACCCAGTCAATGAACAAAAGCATATACTTCTAAGAAACGCAGCATACCCATGTAGCAAACCCCTCATTCAGCCATAGATGTGTCCACCATTCCATTGTTACAAGATTCCCAAACCACTGATGAGCAAGCTCATGAGCCACCACAGTTGCAACCTGAAGAAAACCCAACTTTTATTCAACAGGTCCAAGATATAAATCAGACAGTTTAATACCATGTATTACAGGAGGCCAAATAATTTCCAACAAATTTGCATTACCCTCTGCTTGTTAGCAGCGGCAGAATGCTTATCATCATAAAGCAATGCTGTTTCTCTGTATGTAACAAGACCATAATTTTCCATTGCACCAGCAGCAAAATCAGGAATGGCAATCATGTCCAATTTGGGTAGTGAATATGGTGCACCAAAGTACCTGCGAGTGTTTTAATCCACAAATCAGAATACATTTTCAAGCAGTTGTTTAGAACTCCCCCCTCCCCCCTACAAACCAAGGAAACTTAAGCTGGAATAATGGTTTATTATCAATAAGAATATTTAGAAACTAATTCCTGGATTACGTCAGGGAAAAACTTCCAAGTTTTAATCCTCCATGATCCTCTTCTTCATTAGTTTCCTTTTTTGTAAATAAAACGAGAGAAACATATATAGTGAAAGTGTGCATACTCTTTGAAGAGCGGCAGCGTTTTAACAGCAACATGCAATGCGAAGTTCCCTTGATTTGCCTTGCCTACCTGACAGTATACTCGAACAGGAATTCCTGCACAAAGTGATGTAAATTAGAAAACAAAAAATGGTCGCAGATATATTCACTAAGACCAGTATAAGTACCATCAGATGTATAATCCTCAACATAGTCGAACAAGCCAACCACAAATGCCACCAAGTATGTAGACATGATTGGAGACTCTTGATATTGAACTGTTTTAAGATTCCCCGTCACTTTTTCTTCTTCAGCTGGCATGTTAGAAAGAGCTACCAGTTCCGATGGTACGTCTAGTGTAATTTTAAAGGTGGCCTGGATAGTTCATATCAAGTAAGATGAAGAAAAATCCGAACAACCAAATCTTGTAAGGAACAAATAAAATACTTAACAAAGATTAGAAAAAGAACGAGAAGTTATTAGATCATCAAGGTCGGATTTATAGCTAAATATCTTACGACCAGCTGGTTCCAATAGCAATTAACATTACAGAGTAGATAAACAAAGAGAGCGTGGAAGCACCAAAGACAATGAAATGCTGGCAATACCTTACAAGCAGGTTCATCCCAGCATGGAAAGCAACGCCTGGCATCAGCTGGTTCAAATTGGGTAACAGCCATATTCTTTTTCTCCCCATTATGCTCGTAGGTACTGCAAAGAACCAATCAATAGTGTTAAGCAATCTACATGTAGCACAAACATAATGAAGTAACACGTAGATCAGCCGCAAAATTATCCTGTCAGTTGACTTCTAAAGTAGAGGAACATTGCCTTTTTAGTTCTTGGTTGTGAGCATGGATTCTAGACCGTTAAGCAATCTACATAATTATAGCGCAATCATAATGAAGTAACACATAAGTTTTCTGTGAAAGTCTGCTGTCAGTAGACCACCTGACCCTTAATCTTTAAAAAAAAAAAACCTTGTTAATAAGTTGTCACTTGTGAGCATTGGCACAACATAAGCAGAACCGCAACCTTTTCCTCTCCTGCTTTGTCGCCAAACCAAAAACACTAGAGGACTACCACCAATTGCTAGGGGAATAAAAATGTTCGATAGATGTATTGGCTCCCTTATCAACAAGCTACATCTAGAACTAATACAGTTACGCCACCACATAGTAGTGTTGGGGCCTCGCCAACGTATCTTCCACAGAGAATATAGAAGAAGGTATAACCCTTGAATTAATCAGTATCTGCCCTAATCCCTATATAGTATAACAAATAGATAGATATCCTTCATAAATATAAAAGACAACAATACAATGAAAATGTTTCATGAGAAATCAATAACCATCTATACTTGGAAAAAGCGAATCAACAGTCATCATTACAGCAGATTAAAAATCAAGTATCTCAATGTTTAGCTCCTGTCTAAAGATGGGAAAAATAAATACCTTCTGTAAAACCCTTTCATCCTATCATTCAACGTTCCTTCAAACGCCATACTCAGAACTCCAACACCAAGTGGCAAACTTTCTCCAAACTCCACAACCACTATCTCGTCCTCTTCAATCAACCCCATCTCCAATGCCTGGAATACCTATAACACACAAAAATAAACACATGTTCAATAAAACAAAACAACAAGAAAATCACATATCAAACTACTTGTGATTTAAAAAAAAATAAAGCTTCAATCTTGAACAAACACATGTTCAATAAAACAAACAACAAAAAGATCACGTATCAATCTACTTTTGATATACAAAGAAAAGCTTCAATCTCAGAAAGGGTCAATCAAGAAAAGCATCTTGTTTAAAGATTAAAGCATGGTCAATAAAACAAACAACAAAAAACTCACATATCAAACTATTTTCTCTCTCACACACATGTAGATAGATAGATAGCTTCAAACAAGAAAAGGGTTCAATCAAGAAAATCACCTTGGTTGAGGATTTGAAGATAACGGACTTGGGGTCAACAGAGAGTTCAGCAGCATTGAGGACAATGAATTTGGTGTCAGAGACAACATCAACGGAGATGTCAACGGCGCCGGTGAATTTACAGGCGACAAGGTCTGGTTTCAACCTTAAATCGTACCTCTTAGGGACAGCAAACTTGGGAAGACGAGGTTGTCCTTTGAATTGATTGTACTTGTGCTCCGCCATTGTTCAATCTTAAGTTTAAGAGTGTTGGGTTTTTTTTTCTGTGTTAATAAATCTTGGGATCTGGATGACCACTATGAAGGGAGTTGTCTAGTATTTATAGAGTTTTTACTAAGAAGTGTGTAATACTATGTTTAGTATTTTATAATTTATTTATTTTCGGTTCATCTCTTTTCATAGAGCAAAAAAAATAATATTTATTTTCAATTATTTTTTTTTTATTAAAACGATAATGTTATATACACTATCTTGGTTCAAAATGAAGAGCTTCATTCCAAAGTTTGTCCAATTATTATAAAATAATTTTTAATAAACGATTATTTTTATTTTTATTAATCGTTTTCTCTTAATTAATATGTCAATAACAAATAGTTTGTGAGATTTCTCAATGTATAAAATAATTTTATTTTGTCGTTCCTCAATATGAGTTGAAGGCTCATGCAAAATATTACGTTGAAGGATTGCCTCAACATGATAGTCACTAGCTTATAAACTAATATCGTCATGCATTATATATATAACGATTTATTTGTTTGTGTTTTACGTAATAGAATGTGTAAATCCGTTAGAATTCAAAAAATCTTATTCCTACTCCGTAATAAATAGTGAGAGCTTATACAATTAGTTATGCCTGAATTTAGCATTTATTTTGGTAATATATAGGTAATCTGCCAACTAGATACTGTTTACATTATTACTTCAAGATAAACGCATCATAGCGAATTCTTTTCCCAACTAAGATAACCTACAAAGTTTAAAGCTTTTAATTAAGTTACCAAAGTATCATATTATTTGGGTAGAAATTCTAATTTATGAATTGTAATTCAGTAATTTCGGATTGATCGGGTGAATTTTTATTTTGAAAATGATGAATAAAGCTAACATCCTGGAGAGTTGAAATATTATGTGTCTGCAATAACTTTCATATGTATATTTTACAAATATAAAGAAAATAATTTTTTATTTTTTTCTCATCATATTTGAAAACTTAAAAATATTATTAGTTGCAGTTTGTGGCCTAGGATACGTGTCACGACCCAATTTCCTAACCCGGTCGTGACGACGCCTCTCGTGAAGACAAGGCCAGCCAACTAACCCAAATTGTCTCTTTAACAATTATTAAACATAAATGAATAGATAAATACAACTTAACGACAATAATAACCAGTGTTTACAGCCCAACATAACCCGACCGGGGTGTCACAAGTCACGAGCATCTAAAGAAAACCTGAACACAACTACATGGCCAATAATATACAAAATTAAATTCTGAAATTCCAAAGACAATGTCTGGTGCCGCGAACGCTAGCAGTTACCTTGCTCAGCTACAATAGTAATACCTTCAATCAGCTAATATCCCGCTACCGGATGATCAATACTTGCAGCTGCACGCGAGGTGCAGGGAGTAAAGTGAGTACTCCAACCCGGTGAATAATAAAAATAAATAACAACTGAGCGGTAAGAAAATACGTAAAACATATCGTCATGCTGCATAGAAGCAGAGAAGAACCTTTAAACGGAGAAAAATCAGTGAAAACCGCGAAATCTTTAGAAATATCTTAGCTCAGTTTTAAACCTCTTTTGAAAGTGATCTTTTTAACCGTTGCAAAATAATTTCAGCAATCAGAGTCATTATGCACAGAAACCCGCCCATCGGACAATATTCTTAATCCTGGTCAGCCATTGTTACCTGATCAAACGTGCCATGCAGTACCAGATAGTACCAGAACCACAGATAAATATCTCCAGAAATATCACAAAACAACAATTTATGAACAAATGCATGAATGCAATGCAATGCATATGATGGTACAGTCCAGTACCCACTGCGGCGCGCAGCCCGAGCCACCCATAATCATTTAACGTTGACGACGCTCACTGGGGGTGTGTACACGCTCAGGAGGGGCTCCTACACCCCAAGCGCAATATCAAGCCATCTCGTGGCATCAATCAAATCCTGGCCAGCCATTGTTACCTGACCCATTTACATCATACAGTGCTATTGTTACCACTGTTTCAAATCACTACTGTGGCGCGCAACCCGAGCCACCCATAATGTTTCAAGTCACATCACACAGTGCCATTGTTACCACTGTTTTAAATCACTGCTGCGGCGCGCAGCCCGAGCCACCCATAATATTTCAAGTCACATCACACAGTGCCATTGTTACCACTGTTTTAAATCACAACTGCGACGCGCAGCCCGAGCCACTCATAATCAGTCCAGAAAAATATCATAAGCCCCTTGGGCATTTATAAAACAGTAGTTCTCAGCCCGAAATAACATTGAAAATATCATTTGAGTTTTCAAAACTTAGAAATATGGTTGACTTTTGCAAAACATTATTAAAAAACCTTGGACTGAAACCAAATGATATGCAAAATATGCTAAAACAGTAATATCAATCCCTGAAGGGGTCTATAAGTCGGCACAAGGCCCCAGACAATGGCAACAAGCCCAATTCACAATAATAAAGTATGTGTCTCAATCGCCAATATAGTAGAAATAACACTCGGGATGGACCAAGTCACAATCCCCAATAGTAAACGACCCTGCACTCGTCATAGAATGCGTGTCACGCCTCAATATAGCGTTACGATTTGAAATTCGGGGTTTCAAACCCTCAGGATATCATTTACAAGCATTACTCACCTCAAGACGGCCAAAAATCTAGCTCGCTATGCCCTTGCCTCTTGAATTGACCTCCTAGTGCGACGAATCTGCCCAAAATCACAACGAATATGTCGCATTATGCTAAAGGGACAATACCCAATCGAAAGCAATCGAAAAATATCAAAATGCACGAATTTGACAAAACCCGAGCCCCAAGCCCACGTCTCGAAACTCACAAATTTTTATACCAAATTGTTCTTCGTCCTCTCACGAGTCCGTACATATAAAAAACACAAAAATCGGAGTTCGTTTGACCCTTAAAATCGACCCTAGAATATCTCAAAATCACAAGTCCTAAAACCCCCCCACTTTTCTACTGATTTTCATGTTCTAATTCACATCTAATCTTGTATTTAACTTGGAAATAAGTAGAAACAACTCACCTTTGATGCTTGATAAAATCCCCCATGAAATTCTCTTCAAAATCATCCAAGCCAAATGAAAGAAATGAAAGAAATAAGCCAAATCCGTGTTTAAAGAATATGCCGTCCTTCGTCGAGTTGTACCTTGCACTTGTGCTATACAAGTTGTACATCCTATTAAAATTTTTCCTTGTCGGACACATTCTGTTTAAACACCTATAACGTCTTTTATAAATATCCAAATGACAAACGGTTTGAATATTTAGAAACTAGACTCGAAGATCTTTAATTTGATAGGTTGTACACCATATAACTCTTTATATATCCCGAGATATGAGCTTCTAAAGTAGGCTCCATGAAATTAGAAAATTTTGGAGAAACTGCTCTACCAGTCATTTTCAATCGACCATAACTTTCACTACAGATGTCCAAATTACGATTTATTTAGCTTTATGGAAACTAGAAACGAAGGACTATAACTTTCGTTTTTAGATCATCTCAAAATTCCTTGTAGATCAAAATATATAGGCCTCCGAAGTACGCTCCACGATTGCTGTCCAAAGACCTACAGAAAATTGCAGCAGAAATTTCTGCAGCTTTTTCTTTTCTTTTTTGTCCGAATTTCATTCCGTTAACCTTCCGAAATCCACTCGAGGCCTTCGGGACCTTAACCAATTATATCAACATGTCCCACAATATTATTCAAATTTGTTCCAACCTTCGGAACACCCAAAAATAACACAAAAATACTAAATCCACCTCGGATTCAAGCCTATGAACTTTGAAACTTCTAACTTTCACATCCGATGCCGAAACACATCAAAACTAGTCCGAATGACCTCAAATTTTTCAGACAAGTCCAAAATGATATAAAGAAGCTACCGCAACTCTCGGAATTTCATTCCGACCCTCGGATCAAAACCTCACATATCAACCGGAATTCGCCAAAATACTAACTTTGCCAATTCAAACTTAATTCTACACCGGTCATCACAAAAATATTCCGGACACACTCCTAAGTCCTAAATCACCAAACGAAGCTATCCGAACCATAAAATTCGCATTTCGAGCCCTCTAACACATAAGTCAATATCCGGTTGACTTTTCC
>MU775639.1:19215-68499 GCA_026770625.1 Nicotiana glauca | reverse complement strand
ATAAGAATGTTGCAACATTCATTCCAAAGTGTTCAAATTATGTTCAACACCTACTGCAAAATTATTTTTTATAGATTCATTATGATTGAATCGAGGTAATTGCTAATGATATGGAGGTATCAACTCAACAGAAACAGGAGATATAACTTTAATAACACAAAGTAAGCTAATTATTTGTAGGTGGATTCAAACTAACAATGCTAAACTGAACTACTGAAAGTGAAATAAACAGGTATCTGTATTTAATTTTTTTTCAATTCAATATCCAATCCTAAGCCATAGCTATCATAATAATCCAAGCTACACTACATATAAACTACTAATCTAAAAGGAATGAAAATCAGATCCAAAGTTCAAATGTCCTATTAATACAGATTTTAAAATGTTCTAGGCATCTAAATCTCTACTACTACTATCATGTATCCAACAGTCAGATTAACATAGCATTGAACAATTGACATCAAAATAGCACGAGATAGATTTCCTTTCTTCAACCAGTCAATACACTTAATTAACTCAATCTTTCACATATCAGTCACCATTGGAAGAAATACCTAGAAGTAGAAATTCAAAAGAAAGTGGAGATTAGCAGCAGCAGGAAACACTAGAATCAAGCCAGTCAAACACAGCAACAATTGGAGTAGTTTGGACCAGAATAACTTCACAATTCCAAGGACAATACCACAGAAATGCAACACCAACAAATGACCAAAATAAACTGATTGAAACCCTCAAAAACTATCTGAAATCAACAGGAACACCTCTGAAAAACTTCAGCAAACCAACGTTATACTAAATGAGATGAAAACCAATCCTAGAACTCAAAATTGGACCAAAGGAAGCAATGTAACAGTACTTGTTTTTTTTTATTTTTGTTGTATTTGTTCTGTTTTTGGCTTTTGAATTTTGAATTTCTACTTTCAAATCTCGAAACTGAATGAGTATTTTGGGTGGGGGGAACTTTTGGAGGCTCCAAACTTCTGATTTGTTTTAGGGGTTTCTAACTTGTGTATTAAGGCATGGGGATGCCCTTTTATAGGCACAAATTGGGGCAGAATATTCTAGAAGTTCCTCACACTTTTTCTCTTTTCTAATTTTTAGATTTCTTTTATTTAACCCTTTATTTTTAACTTGTTGTTCAAGTTACTGCACTTCAAAATGCAGAATCTTACACTAAGACCCTAATTGGAATGTTCTAGAAGGTTCTACCTTCATCTACCCTATTCTTATGTCATTGTGAATGTCTATTGTACCCTTATTTGTATTTTATAATTACCAATTCTAATGAATATGCCATTTTCAATTCCCAAAATATCTTGAAATTCCTTGAAATTACCTACCCAATCACATCCCTTTCATCCTAGTTAATAACTATGGTTGAGATCTAAACTCAATCAGCTATATCCAAATTATCTAAGCTTAACAATTTCCTGAATTAAGGAACAACTAATTAAAATATCAAACTACTGCTTTAATCTAATCAAACAAATCCAAACAATATCAAAATAAGATCAATAATAAAACAACAACTAATCTGGAAACTACAACTAGTTAACTAAAGACGGGATTAATTCTAATTAATACTAATCCAAATGCTTTAATTCGACTAATGACATAAAGTAATTACTAAACCACACAGCTACTTATTTAAAACAGAATCATAAACTAATAACCATGAATTAAGCTCATAAAATTGTAATAAGATAATTTTAGCAAAATTAAACGACAGTGAACCAATGACACCAGACAAAAATCAAACTAAAACTAAACCTAATCAAAACCAATTCTAGTAAAAAATAGATGAGATTTAATCCAAAACAAAGTAAGAACAAGTATGGATGTAGATAAACAGAACAAATTGAAAAGAATCTTACTGATTTTGGCTACTAAATTGACTGGGCTTGATAGTGATCTTCAAACAATATTAGGCGCTTGTTTTCACTAAGAACAAACACCTAATATAGTTTGAACATTACTTGAACAATGGCTGGAGTTCAAAGCTTTGACTGCAAACCCTAGATGTGGAATCGGAGGCAGATTGGTAAGATTTGAGGGAAAATAATCCCAAATTTGTGAAGAGAAGAATAAGGAAACTATATGGTAAAGATTTGGGGTCATTTGGACAAAGTAATGTTTTGGCTGGAATCTTTAAACTAATATTCGAGCCGGTGAGCAATGATTCGAGAAAAATCGATACCGGATATAGGAAGAGGAAGGCGAGGGGATACTGGGGTGTTAATTTGGTAGCGTTTTGCGTTGTCGCCGCCGTAGGCGGCGGAGACAGTGATGACAAAATTCATTATTCGAGCGGATATGGTATGATTCGAGGGAAACTGATAAGAGATTCATGACTTGGGCTTTAAGGCGGTCTAGGGGTGTAATTTTGGGAGCCACCGGAGATGGTGGCGATTTCTCCGGTGGTGGCGGTGGCGGCGCTATAGGCGAGGGCAGGGGTACGATGAGGATGAAGATGGTCTTCTAGGGTTATGTTTTTTTAAGACATTAATATTAAAACCCTGAGGATGAGTTGTGATCGTTAGATTGGAATCAATGGAAGGCCAGGATTAATTCATTAATTGTTAACTCAAAACGATGTAGTATCACCTTCATACTACGTCGTTTTGAAGGTTAGAGGCATGAATTGGACCGGGTGGGCTGGCCTGGGAGGAAAAAGGTTTGGGCTGGCCAATTTTGGCCCAATTTTGGTCTTTTTATTAAAACTCACTTTCTTTTTATTTACATTGTTCCTTTTTTATTTTTTGTTTGTTTTCACTTTTGTATTTTAATATTTTTTTAGATTTCATAAAAAATACAAAATTAAAATAAAGACCTAGTTTATTTCAAAGTTAAGCAAATTAATTCCTAAAATTATTTAAAATCTATTTTGTGATAAATTCAACAATTAAGAATTAAAGAATGCAAAAGTAGACTATTTTTGTTATTTTTATATTTTGTTCTAAAAATAATTTAACCACTAATTAATCTTAAGATATAAAATTAGATCCTAAATGCAAATGCATATTTTTGTATTTTCATATGAATAAAAATGCATACATAAAATGCAACCAATTAACACAAAATTCAACAAAATTCACAAACATTGTAAAATAATAAGGAAATCATTTTATTGGGAATTTTGGGAATAATTCATATATAGGGCAAAAATTACGTGCTCACAGTACCACACTTAAAGCAGCCTCGCATCCGATGTGGGGGTGGAAACTGTGCAATACGGGTACTCCGAGACCCCTGAACACCTGAAACCCTATGTGAAATCTGAGATGCAAGCTGAGTTGGCTGGCCAACAAAACCTTTACCATGCCGTACTCTTCCTCCAAAATAAGGACCAGTGGGTCTCCCCAATCTACGAGGTCTAGTCACTCCCCTATACTCTCCCTCTTGACCTCGTCCGTCCTCTCTCTCTCCTAAACCCACCTGCCCTCTACTCGGCGAGAGGTCCCCACTTCCCGCTGAACTAGGGCTACAGGTTGTGTCACCATGACACCTGAAATCTCACCAATGGAAACTCGCTGCTCTGGAGTAGGGGCAGCGGGAGTCTGGGACCCTCCCCCGATCAGTGAAGTAGTCGGTAAAACCCGAATCAATCCCGCCTGAATCAATATACCAAACATGCTCAGGAATTGTGCCAAAGTCTCCTGAAGGGCTAGAGTAGTGGTAACTGTAGGCGTGTCAGGTGTTTGAACTCTGACTGAATCTGCTGGTGGTGCTTCGGTGGCAGCTCGCGCAGGTGCTCTTGCTGCACCACGTGCGCATCCTCGGCCTATATCCCGGCCCCGTCCTTTGACGGCTGCAGTAGGGGGCGCAAGTGCTTGATCATCCCGAGTAGCACGTGTCCTCACCATCTGTGAGAGAACAGAAGACAGAAGTTTGGAATTGATGTCAAAAATATCGCACGACAAGGAAAACGAATGAAGTGAAGATTTTTCCTAAACGGTTACATAGCCTATTGTAGATAAGTACAGACGTCTCCATATCGATCAGCGAGACTCTAATAAACCGGCCTGGGTTTCGTGAATCCTATGAACCTAGAGCTCTGATACTAACTTGTGACGACCCCACTTCGCCCTCCGTGAACATGTCGTGATGGCGCCTAGTCCTTATAACTAGGTAAGCCTAACAATGCGGAAATAACAACCTAACTTGCGGAAAAATTTAATTAAAATTAAACATTTTAAAATAATAGCTGCACATAAGGCTGCTTGGCCTATACAACTCAAAAGAAATGCGGAAGTCTACAACAATCCCAAAATCGAGAAACTCACGAGAACCACAGGATAATAAAAATACCGTAAATGCTCTACTCTTCAGAATGTCTACATCAAAGTATGATAGAATCTAAACACTACATATAGAATAAGGAAGGAGACTCTTCGGTCTGCGGACGCTGTAGATATACCTCGAAGTCTCCTCAGCTCTCCCCGCCTCAAGGGTAGTGCGCCTGAGCAGAAGTACCTGGGTCTGCACATGAAACACATGCGCAGAAGAGGCATGAGTACACCACAACTATACTCAGTAAGTGCCAAGCCTAACCTCGGTTGGGTAGTGACGAGGAAGGTCAGGGCCCTACTGAGGTTAAAAAATATAATAAGAATGTACAATATGAAAACGGATAGAAATAATGTGAACAACAGTGAAATAAGATAGAATTTACAAGGCAACAACAAATAAGCGGAGAACAGAGTAAACACAGAAATGTACAGCTCAATACCAAAATATCAAATGAGGATTTCCTAGGATACCGTCATGTATGTACTTTCTCAACTGTCCAGTAGATCTCCCGGGATACCGTCCCGTAGTCCATCATATGTGTATAATTGAAGGATCTCCCGAGATACCGTCCCGTAGTCCATCATATGTGTATATCCGAAGGATATCCCGGGATACCGTCCCGTAGTCCATAATATGTGTATATCCAAAGGATATCCCGGGACGTCGTCCCGTAGTCTAACTATAATTGTGGAGGGGGGTCTATCGGAAATCGAACCCGCAGTCCCAAAGTAAATATGTAGGGGGGATATATCGGGAACCGAACCCACAATCCCAAAGTAAATATGCAGGGGGATCTACCGGGAATCGAACCCGTAGTCCCAAAGTAAACAAACAAGGGTTGGAGCTATCGGAATCCCACATCCGTAGTC
This sequence comes from Nicotiana glauca, assembly GCA_026770625.1. Lineage (NCBI taxonomy): Eukaryota > Viridiplantae > Streptophyta > Magnoliopsida > Solanales > Solanaceae > Nicotiana > Nicotiana glauca. The sequence continues at coordinate 63,340 of MU775639.1, read as the reverse complement.
CCAATATATATGCGCAATCATAACTAGAAGATATACAGAAATGAAGTACCAACAGACAAGCAACAGGTAGTACTGGTCTAGCATGCTTCACGTAGTATAGTCAAGGCAACTTAAGCAATTAGGCAAGTTAAATCAACTAAACATGCTTTCCTAATCTAGCACAGACTATAAGTGCAAGTAGAATAAATCAAATATGAGAGAAACTCAATCTCAATATCTTAAGTAAAAAAAAAAACAGATTTTCAAAAATTGGCTCAAGTACGCGCTCGTCACCTCACGTAAAAGTCACTCAAAATATCAAATAATAAATCCTAAGGGGGAAGGTCCCCCACACAAGGTTAGACAAGCCACTTACCTCGAACCGGCTCCAAAATCAACTCGAAATCACACTTTTGCCACGAGTATCCGACTCTAAATAGCTCAAATCTATTCAATTTAATTACATATTGTAAATAACATCTCAAAAAATTAATTCTACTATTAAATTCAAAGATAAGACGCGAAATTAGGTAAAATGACCAAAATGGCCCTCAGGCCAACGTCTCGGAATCAGATAATTTTCACATTTTAAGAACCCTCATACTCTCACGAGTCTAACCATATAAGAATCTCTTGAATCGGAGGTCAAACACCCACTCAAAACTCAATAGTTTAGTCTAAAAAGTTTTTCCCCATTTTTCATTCAAAATCCGAAATTAAGGAGGAATTAGTGATTAGATTAGCGGGTTTTAAGCATAAGAGAGTAGAGAATCGTTACCTAGTAGTTGCCCTCGAAAAACCTTCGAATTTTCTCCCAAATCCGAGCTCCCAAGATTGCATTTTGATAAAAATGGCTAACCCTCATTTTTGAATGATTTAATACTACCCAGGTTCGTTGTGCATCGCGAACGCGAAAGTGGGCTCGCGTTCGCGAACAAGAAATAATAATGCTGCCAAAAAATAACCTTCGCGATCGCGAGACGAAGGACCCTAACGCGAAGGTTTGGGATCAGGAAACTACGCGAACACGACTCTGTAATGCGAACGCGTTGAGTAAAAATAAGCTAAGGCTTTAGATTCCAATAAACCTATGCGAATGCGATGGCATTGACGCGGACGCGATTGATGAAAACACGAAGCTCTGTGAACGCGAAGGTATAAAATCGAACGCGATGAGGAAGCTGGTCCTCCTCTAGAATTACTCTACACGAACGCGTGGAGGAGGATGCTAACGCGAAGAGGAAGAATATCAAAGCTACGCGAACGCGAGGATAAGATCACGAACACGAAGAAGGATTTGGAACCTTCAGCTACTGAAGATTTTCTGCAACCTTTTCACACTCTGAAAAGCTTCGTTGAGCATCTAAAATACACTCGAGCCCCCGGTACCTCAACCAAACCTACAGACATATCTCATAACATCATTCGAACTTGTACCAATCCTTAAACCACCTAAAACAATGCCGGCTAATTAATCAATTATTTGAGCCTAAGAACTTCAAATTTCATCAAAACACGTTTTCGATAAAAATCCTAACCAACACACGCCCAATTGACTTGAAATTTTGCACACACATCCCAAATGACATGACAGAGCTACTGTAACTTCCGGAATTCCATTCCGACCCTCGGATCAAAAACTCACTATCGGACCAGAAACTTCAAAAATTCAAACTTCGGCATTTCAAGCCTAAATGAGCTACGGACTTCCAAAATGCATTCCGAACGCGCTCCCAACCCTGAAATCACTTAACGGAGCTAACGGAACCATCGAATTTCCATTCCAAGGTCGTTTTCACACTGTTCAGACTACAGACCATTTTTTAACACTTAAGCTCTCATTTAGGGACTAAATACCCCAAAATTTTCCGAAGCCCAACACCGAATGTCCCGACAAATCAAAATAGCAAAAATGAACTTAGGGGAAGCAGTTAATAGGGGATCATGGCGTTAATTCTTAAGACGACCGGTCGGGTCATCACAGTTAACGTACTTACGCTATTTATAGAAGCGATAAAAAAAGTATTATGAAGGATAAAAGGGTACACGGATTATAGAAAATGAGTTTTGTTGAAAATGGACAATTTAGAATAAAATACGGTCCGAGCGATAATTCCCGATAATTATAAACTAGTGCCATGCAAGGTACCATATAATCACGGTAGTGTAATATGTAAAGTATATATGAAGTATTTTGAAAATAAATAGAATTTTAAGTAATTTGTGATAATTTTTAAATTATGCGAGTAATAGATTAATTACCGGGTAACGAAACATTACCCGATTAACTAATAAGTGAATAAATTAACAAAATCACACCCCCACATTTCATAAACGTGGCTGCCCTCCCTTTTAATTTAAGGTCATGATCCACCTTTACATATGTCACATAAGGTTTAAAGGGTCTAGAAAGAGACTTTTTGTAAGTCTTAATACTGGTGAGCTACGTTTCTCACTTAATTTGGAAATTACATCTCCAAAGCACATTAGTTTATATTCCTTTACAATTCAGCTGCACTAAAATGCTTGATAACTTTATAAGTTGTAGTAATCAAAATACTTCAGATTCTCCTTGAAAGCTAGTATAATGGTTATCACTAATCAGGCAACCCGAGAACTAGAAGATAATGGGCAGGCTACTCTTATTTGCTGAATTAGCTAAGTTCGTGGAAATATGAGTTTACGTTCCTAGCAGATATAACGCTCTCTCTTGGCTTGGGATCCTTTTGAATTGCATGAAGCTGAAAGGTGACGTTGAAGGTGAATGTTTTAGCAGGTCTGTAGGTTTTGATAAGATATAAAGGTATTATGTGGATGTTATCGTCGGTTATTCAGATATAAAAGGACTATATGGATATGAGAAATAGAAGTCATTTCGTCTCATTTCGTCTAAAATCCTTAGTCAAAATTTCGAACCATAATTTCGTTCAAGGATTCAAAAGCAGAAGCTTCAATCCGTTTAAATAATTTCAGGAACATGTATGTTAAGGCACTTCCTTATTTCTTTTGGCATGATCTAAAGTTAAATGAATACGTTATTTCATAACGGATCTACTCCTAGCAATTAAAGTTGTCCATGTTGTTCTTTCCTTATAAAATTATTCTAAGCAAGTGTGTATGATCCTTGAATCCTATTGAGGTTCATATTGAGGGTATGGATGTCCATAATGTTCTTAAGTCACTCCAAAAGGTTTAGAAAGTGATTCCATGAGTCTAGCATGATTATATATAGTATCTATTTTACTCTACCGAGTCGCGCTATAGTCGGCATGGTACGGCACCTATTGTGAAACCACTGATCAGTTGGGTTTACCGAGCTCCACGTGGCCGGGTATGATTCTACCGAGCCTTATGATGGCCAGGTACATTTTAACCGAGTCCTCTTTGAGGCCGAGTACGATATGATGACGATGATGCCCACAGAGGCAATTTTTTTAAAAGTTTATATATATATATATATATGTATTATGCATTTCATATCAGTTGCTCCCAGAGGCACTCAGATGTTACAGGTTGTATCTCATCTATTTCTCTTTACATTATTGTTCTTGTTTATGTTTTTCTATCTTACATACTCGGTACCGTATTCGTACTGACGTACCTTTCGCCTGGGGACGCTGCGTTTCATGTCCGCAAGTCCTGATAGACAGGTTGACATTCCTCCTAGTAGGCTATCAGCTCAGCGGAAGGTGTTGGTGCACTCCAATTGCTCTGGAGTTGCCTATTTGGTCAGTATGCTTTGGATATGTATTGATTGGTATGGCGGCGGCCTGTCTTTGCCTTTGTGATTTTATGAACTCTTAGAGGCTTGTAGACATATGTCAGGTGTATGGATACTTGTTTGGCCTTGTCGGCCTATGTTTTGAGTTGACAAATGGTCACGTCGGCCTTATAGACCCGTATGTCACATGTATAAGTTTGTATATCATGTTGGGTCGTCATATGTTGAGTATTCCCTTATGTTTTATTCTTGTTATCTCATGATGGATTTTCTGGCTTATTTACTTATGATAGTATGATAAGAAAGATATGTTACGTCGGTACTCAGTTGGGTAAGGCACAAGATGCACGTCGCTGCCCTTCGGTATGGGTCGTGACACCTCTGCATTGACATCCTTTACGAGAACCCAAATAAGGAAGACAATCCTTCCTAGCCCTCTGTTGGGTCTTCGAAATATGAAACCACTCTTCCAAGAACATAATCCGTCGAAGCTCACCCCTCAGTCTGTGACATTTCCGGCACAGCCAACATCGCCACCTTAGCGCAATAGCTCAGAATGACACAACGTTGAGACTACCAGTCTATACCCAATATCACATCTGAAATCTGACCTACCAAGTAACAAAAGATCCACTCGGGTCTCCAAACCCCGATATTCACTAAACAGTGCCGATACACGCGACCCACAACCACAACATATCCTGAACATAAGAACTCCCAGACTCCAACTCCATATAGCACACGAATCAGCATACTTGTTCCCAATTCTGTCGTTCGGATACATACCACACCTATAATACCCAAATCATTCCACGAGAGATACTCTAAAATTTCTTATGTGCCGCCAAGAAAACTCGAATATCAGTAGTCGATCTAACAAGAAATTGTTGCAATACTACCGACATACCATCAACTTAATCACATTGCCTTCTTCTGAAACATATACCCTCGCCAAATCACCCCAATTAGAAACACCATTCCCTTAATCATCTGAATATTATCTCTCAAATCATCTGAAGCTCATCCCTCTACTTATCTGAAGCTGCTCGCTGCCTAAGAGTTTTATGACCTTTCTTTCAGAACTGAACCACAACATTACACACGCAATCTCAATCCTTCACAACATATCGCATATACCATACCATCCTAGGATAACGTGAGAACTTCATATCTCTTCTGAGCCACAAGCAACTATGTACTCCACTAACCAAGAATTTTCCATTGATCCCATCTAGAAGAAAATCACTATGCATCCCATGCTCCCCATGCTCATAGAAAATATACATCTCTCACTGATAGAAACTGTCAAGGACTCTCCGAATTTCCATATGCACAAAACTAAACCGTCATAACTGAATCTTTCTAACTCGACTGAGCTACGCAGGTCACTAAACCCAAGACAATTTCTGCAAAACACATGTAGAAACTCATTACCCTGAAATCATCCAAAGAAATAGTCATATCCTTACCATATCGACTCGGTCTACTACCAAGTTATCCCATCTATCCGAGTTTTGTTTTTGATTTACCTTTAACTTGATGCTCCTTCTTACTATGACATCATAAATTTCTCAACCTAGACTTACCACACGGGACCCAAGTATAAAGCCACATCGTTCAAAATGCTTTACTCTGAAGAGACTTGCTGCAAATCTAAATCCATTACCTTTACCTTTCTGATACTAATACATAGAATCCCATAATTAATATAGAAAATAATCTTGATATCTTCCAATGAAAACTTAGTTTCTAGCCACATATACAACTTGAAGATACGCAACTGTTACATGTAAAATCTTGAACCCATTGGAACCATTCTTGAGAGTTATCCACTCTACTCAAACTGCAATTAGCCTTATCAAATGAACTGAACAACCAGTGCTTCATTAGCATTCTGACACCGCAGAATATGACATTATTCCATTACAACCAAGCAATATCCTACTCTATGCACCGAGCATCCTTTTCTAATAACGACTTAAGACATCCCGTGATTCTCACACACCTGTGAAGCATCCTATAACCTTTGTTAAGAACTTTCCTTTACTTGAGCCATCCTCGGTCTCAATCTCCGCTGTCCATAATGATTCACCTGAACGCCTCAAAATAGAACCGACATAGCACATAATTGTTTAATCAACCATTCAATAGCAAACTCCTCCACTTGGCTTGAAGCCATAGATCAAAACACACTCAATAACTCATAACGCATATACTCTATTGCTACCATAATACCATAGTGAGATTAAACTCGATCCTTCATAAGCTCATGAAACACAGACCATCTGGTACCTTGAATCTTCTACAAATCTCGCATTCACTCTCGCAATAGTTACGCCCACTCTCTTAAGCGTCCCAATTTAAATTACAACACATATCTTTCACTTGCAATGAGATCTTCTAATAGATAACATAAAGATCGAAAAAACTTTCGAACACTCCACATGAGATAACCCACCTGTTTCACCTCGAACTAACCTTTCCGCATACCTCCCACCATCATAAACTTTACGTAGTCACTTAGTCTGCCTGAGTCTTAACTCAAACCACAACATGAAATTTACTTCACTTTCAACTGGGAAACATGATAATATTCTTCACACGCCCATAACTTGGGGCTATACTTAGAATCAAGATGGAATTCAAGCACCTAATAGTTCTTCTATGCTCCAGCAGACCCTTCTCGTTGTTTCCAAATCATATGGATGCATCTCACAGTACTAACATACTCACCACATTGTTATCCAGTTGTCACGTACACTAACAGGGACACTACTGAACATATAAGTTCAAGAACATGTGCTGACACAATTAGCACCTCAGTGCTCAAGCTATATGCAAATATCCAGCCTCAAGTCCACCAGACTAGCCCAACGTCAAACACACAGGGATCAAATCTTGCACCTTGATAAGGGAATGACAAGCCATTGATACACATCTGATACTGAGCGGTGAATGAGCGCATACGAACCCGTGGAAGGAATCCAAAGAGTTACATTTCAAGCTAAATCCAAGTATGCATTATAAGAATTCTAGGAGGCGAAGTTTTCCTAAAGGTTCTACAGCCTCTCGAGGATAAATACAGATGTCTACGTACCGATCTGTGAGACTCTACTAAACCTGCTCATGACTCGTAAGACCTATGTAACCTAGGCTCTGATACTAACTTGTCACGACCCTAAACCCGAATCCGGTCGTGATGGCGCCTCTCTTGAAGACAAGGCCAACCAATTAAATCCAATTTACTTTTTTTAAAGCAATTAAACAACATAAAGCAGTCTAAAATATGATTCAATAATACAAAGTAGCAGATAATATCAATAAAGTGTGTAAGTACAACCCAACACAGCCCTAACCGGGTGTCACAAGTCACGAGCATCTACTAAGGTCTAAAAATATAACTAAGTTCTGAAATAGGCTAAATACAGTCCAAGGACATCAAGAGAGAGAAAAGCAGTGTTGTGGACGTCAGCATCTACCTCACTAAAACCCACTGACTCTGCCTCTGCTCAACCTATACCCACTACCGGGTGCAAAAATACCTGAATCTGCACACAAGGTGCATGGAGTAAAGTGAGTACTCTAACTCAGTTAGTAATAAAGGTAAATGATCGAAGAAGTAAGAAATCACGTAAACATGCTGTATAGAAGTAGTATAAAACCATTTGAGAAAGTAATGAAGCTGTGAAATCTCTTAAAAACATCTTAGCTCAATTCAAACTCCTTTAGAAAAGACTTTTTCAACAATTACGCAAAATGAATGCAAAACAATTAGTGCAGATAGGCACAGAAGATCCACCTCTCGGGCACAATCCACAATTAAACAGGTAAACGACAGGAAAATATGAAAGATAAACACATAAAGGTTCGCTCCTCAGCCACAATATCAACAACTCCGCCCCTCGGGCAATATCTCAGAACAATACCAGCCCCTCGGGCAATCACATAGAATAGTACTAGTCCCCCAGGCAAACACATTGAACAATATCTCACATCAAAATGAGTACCCGCGCTCGCTCACTAGGGGTGTGCAAACTCTTGGAGGGGCCCCTTATGGCCCAAGCGCAATAACAAGCCATCTCGTGGCATCAAAACTAGGCCCTTGGCCTCATATCCATAAGCCACCTCATGGCCTACATATCTCAGGCCCTCGTCCTCAAATCAGTATCAGTGTCTCCTCACAACATAGGCCCTCGGCCTTACTCAGTCAAAAATCCTCACAAGCCACTCGGGCAATAGCAAAATAGTGTTTCTCAGTCCAAACATCATTCAAAAATATCATTTAAGTATTAAAACTGGGTAAACATGGCTGATTATGAAAAGAGTGGAAATAGCATGACTGAGTTCAAGTATAAAGGCAAAACAATGAGGAAATATCAATAAAAATCCCCGAAGGGTTCAAGTAATTGGCACAAAGTGCAAATATGGCATTCAACCCAAATAATGATGATATCAAATAGATTTCAGTCAAATACGAGAAAAAATCATCAGCCAGGATGGACCAAGTCACAATCCCCAATAGTGCACGACCCCACGCTCGTCATCAAGCATGTGCCTCACCTCAATATAGCACTACGATGTGCAATTCGGGGTTTCAAACCCTCAGGACAATATTTACAATTATTACTTACCTCGATACGGTCCAAACTCTAGCCTGCGATGCCTTTTCCCACATGAATCAGCCTCCGGATTCTCCAAATCTAGCCACAATCAGAACATAATCATTAAAATATGCTAAGGGAACGAAGTCCACTTGAAAATATCCAATTCACATCAAAATCTCAAAATTGCTGAAACCCGACACCCGGGCCCACGTCTCGGAATCTGACAAATGTCACATCAATAGAATCCTCGTCCTCACACTAGTCTATACATTCCAATAATATCAAAATCAGACATGAAATGCCCATTCAAATCCCCAAAAGAATTCTCAACTTTTTCTTCCATTCTTCCCCAATTTCCACTCTAATTTCTCAAAATTAAATGATGAAATTCAAGACTAAATCATGGAATTAAACAAGTATGAGTGAAGATTACTTACCCCAATAGATCCACTAAAAATCTCCTCAAATTTCACCTTTTCCTGAGCTCTCCAATAATTTTTATGATATTGGACTTAAACCCTCGATTTTAAATTATAAACTGTCTGCCCAGATTTTCCTTCATCGCGAACGCAGCATGTCCCTCGCATTCGCGAAGCACACTGGTTCACAGAAAAAAATGTCCTTCTATGTGAACGTGAGACTCTCTCATGAATGCGAAGCTTCCGCTTTCTATACCATCATGAACGTGACCCCTTAATCGCGAACGCGAAGCACAAAAGGGCTAGGACCCCAGCTGCTCTATTTACTCTACGCGAACGTGGGAACCTCATCGCGTTCACGAAGCACTCAGGACCTCACCCTTCATGAACATGGGACCAACATCACGAATGCGAAGACCAAATTATTAGACTCATTATGCATCCCTTCGCAAACGTGAGATCCTTCTCTCGAACGCGAAGGCCAAAAGTGCAACAAAAACAACAAAAATTCTGCAACTATCAAAACAAGGATATGACCCGTTAACCATCCGAAACTCACCTGAGGTCCCCCGGACCTCAACCAAACATGCAAACATATCCCAAAACCTCATTCAAACTTTTTTCTACCTTCGGAACGCTCAAAACAACATCAAAACACTAAATTTGCACCGGATTCAAGCCTAAGAATTCCAAGAACTTCTAAATTCCATTTTTGATTAAAAACCCAACCAAACCACGTTCGAATGACCTGAAATTTTGCATAAATATACCAAATGACATAACGGAACTACTCCAACTTCCGAAATTCTATTCCAACCCCTATATAAAAATCTCACATATCAATCGAAAAACGCTGAAATCTCAATTTCGCCAATTTAAGCCTAAACCTTCCACGGACTTCCAAAATGCATTCCGATCACGCTCTTAAGTCATAGATCACCTAATGGAGCTAAAAAAATCATAACTATTCCAAATCCGGGATCATATACAAACAAGTCAAAACTTGGTCAAACCCTTTTAAATTTAAAGCTTCAAACTGAGAAATGTTCTTCCAAATTCATTCCGATTATCCTAAAAACCAAAACAGCAATTTACATAAGTTATAATACATCACACGGGGCAATTCATACCCGAGAACTGACGAGCCAGGTGCAAAAGCTCAAAACGACCGATCGGGTTATTACATTAAAATTAGTACCTAAAAGGGAGAAAGGATAGGTTTTAAAAATAGTTGGATTTTAGAAGAAATAGGATTCATGACATAGAGTTACATGCAGAACTGCACCAAGGAAACATACTGAATTCATGCATAAACACATAGTTCAAATACGATAAAGTCTAGTTAAGCTAAATACTCATGCTAGTACTTAAGACAATCATGGCTTAATCACAGAAACAATTAGGTAGAAACGATTAAACTGGTCATACATATGAATTACACAGGTAGGGCATAGGAGTTAAGCAACAGAATTTACTAATTACATGTCTATAGTGTGCAAAGTTCAGAATAGGTATGGAATTAACAAACAGTGCATGAGACAACTTAAACTTTAGGCTAAACTATGAAAAGGATTCATATTATTCAGAATAAATTAGTCTTAGTTTAACGATGTTACTAAATGAGATCATATAATTATATAAAGGGCAGAGTCCTGCTTGGAATTAAAACAGACTAGTCAAGTAAAGCATAGGGAATGGAATTGCAAAAGTTAGGGCATACCAGTTAAGTAAAAAATAAGCAAGTATGCCACAATAGGGAAATCCCAGAATAACTTGGCATTGGCTTTCAGCTGGCCAAAATCAAAGACACTTAGCACAGAAATCAGAACACCAGAGAGAGAGCTTAACTTTTTTTAGTGAGAAATATGAGAGTTCGAGTACTATTAAAAGGGGAAAGAGTTTAAATAGTGTTCAACTAAGTGAAAAAATAAGGGAAAAAATCAAATACACATAAACAAGGAAGAAAATAATCACAGAATCAATTAAAATCTCATTTAAGAACAGATAGTACAGAGTTCAGTGAATTAACATGGCATAATAACATGTAATCAGGCGATTAACACTTAATCTAAGGAAGATATCAATTAAAAAATAGTTTCAAGGTAAAATAAGATAAGAAATAAAGGAAACATGATAGATTTAACAAAATAAGGAATATATTAATCCCATACGAAAAAGGAAAAGGCACGGAGAATTAGTAAGAGTCTCAAACCCTAATTTTAGGGAAAATCATAGCACCAAGATATACACAAAAACAACAAAATAAGATGGATATAGACCCAAATAGCACTAAAAATCAAATATTCAAACTAATTTTTGTCCGATTTACGAGAATCTGAGAGCCCTGAGTTTAGGGTAAGTAAAACATTAATCAGAAATATCTATGAAAAATCATATAGAGATGCACATAGACGGATACACGAAAATATTACAGAAGATATTCAACCAAAATAGAACCAGAACAGATCTTAAAAGATCTTAGCCCTACTTTTAGGGCAAAATAAATTAGGCAAAAAACCTTTTAACGAATATCGCGAAAAATATTCAAAGATTGACATACGAAAATATAGATGAATTTTTTAACAAAAAAATAAGAACGAAATATTAACAAATCTTAAAAGATCTAAACCACTGATTTAGAGTAAACAAAGATTAAGAAAATCTCGGAGATTCGTACTTGAAAAGATAAAGAATGACCATAGATGAAGAAAGGAGAAAGATTCAAACCAGATTTGGTCCAAAAATAAGGAAATTGGATTTCCATATTAGGAAACCTATTAGGTTATACCATAATCGAGTAACCAGTAGCGAGATAGGACCAATAAGGTAAGAAAATCATCAAGGGATTCCATATCCAGTTGGAATCGAAGAAGAAAATTTTGTGACGGCATTAGGGTTTCAGAGATGAAGAGAGGAGAAGATGAGAGGGGGAGTGTATAGAGATGGTGAACGGGGTGAAATGATTAGGGTTTAGATGGGTTAGGTTAATTAAAAAGGGTTGGGGTGATGTGGACCGTTGATTTCAGAGATCAATGGTCTTGATTCAAGGGTTTTGGGTCGGGTTATAATAAACGGGGGTGGGATTGGTTAATGGGTTAAGGGTATTAGGTATTTGATGTTGGGCTAGTGTATTGGGATGGGGGTAATTGGGTGGTGTATAGGTCCATAATTGGATTTTTAGGGGCTAGATTTTAAATATCTAATTAAATCAAGGAAATAATTTATAAAAATAATTAATAAATAATTAAAATATCATTTGTGCATGAAAAATAATTTAAAATAATTAATTAATATTAAAAAATATAGAAAACCATTTTTATATAAATAATGTAATTATGCATATATATATGAGCTACTATTGCAAAATATGCAATTCTAGCCTTAAAAATGCAAATGCAATTATAAGGATGAAATTAAAATATTTCAACAGCATATGGGAATAAATAATAAATTTAGATGATTAAATCATCATAAAAAATAATATGAGGGATAATTATTGGATATTTGTATAATAAAAAATGCATAAATAAATTGATTTAATGTATGGCCCCGTGAAATTTTTACTCAAAAACTCGAAATCTCATGGTACCAATTTAGGAATATGTGTTTCGAACTTTTTGGATTGATCCATGCATTGAAAATTTAAGGAAAAATGCTTATCAGAAGAGCGTGTTTCTGTGGCCCATTGTGCGGCTGCATAATAGCAATACGGATCGCATAGTTGTCGCAGAGTGAGGTAGAAGGTTGTATAATTTTGAGGATAACTAAGCAGCCAATTATGCAATCGCATAATCGATATGCGGGCCGTATAGTCGTCGTATAAACTCCTTGGACTTTTGCGAGGGGTAGTTCTGCGGTGCATTATGCGATCGCAGAACAGGTATGCGGACCGTAAATTGGTCACATACCCAGACAGAATATTCATGCCTTAAGGCTACTTTTGCGGTCCCTTCTGCGGGCCGCATGTCAGTTATGCAACCGTAGATTGTGTCGGGGCTCTTATTTTCTAACTTTTAAAATTCGACCCCATTTCATTAAAAGCACCCCATTAGACCCTATTGTGCTATTATTTACTACATTTAGAGCGAAAGAGTTCTAGAGGGAGAAAGTGATCCTCACTAAGTCACGATTCATTCCTTGCCCAAATCTTTGAAGATTATCAAGTAAAGTTATTAAGCCTTCATCCTAAGAGGTAATAACTTGTGCCCTTACTTTTGATTTTGAAATTCCTACTAAACTGAGTAATTATCGGGTGGGTTCAGGGGTATAAGGATTAATTATCTTGCATGCATGTATGATAAAAGGGTATGGGGGATTTTGAGCTAAAAATATAACGAATGGGGTGTAAGATGATAGAATCTTTCATAAAAAAAGTCTTAAAATCATAAATGCACACTTAGTGCTTGATAATGTGTTAAATGAGCTGGAATCTTGATCATTTCTCTAATTTTTGGTTCAACTTGTAATGCTCATAAAATAGATCGAAGTTGCTAAGAGTTCCACAATTTTTGTAAGAATTTAAGGGAAACTCTATTGAGGTATGTATGGCTAAAACCCACTCTTCTTAGAAATTGAACCCCCCTTGGTGTCCATGCAATTGTTCTAAGTTCCCAAAACTGATCGATGTAGTGGTTGCTATTTCAAATGAATTTGTGTTGGAAGAATATATTTGCAAGGTGTGTCTCAATACTTTCAATATGTTATTTTGTTAAATAAGAATGTGAAACATGTGCTAAGATGCCTAGACTTCAAGTCGAGTTTAAATTGATATTGTTATGCCGAAATGTGTGAAATCCTCTTTATGCTTACGACTTATAATTGCTCTCGTCTGTGCCTATTATCTTGAATTGAAAGGTTTAATGATGTGAAATATGGGGAAAAAGAGCTTGAGTTATGAAATGTGGCCTAGTGCCAAGCATGATGTGATAATTGTGGCCCCAAGTGCCGATGAACTAATATATGTGAAATAAAATTGAAATAAGATGATTGATGGAAAGGGAAAAATGTCTTAGTAAGACGTCCTAGCCGATCGAGCCTTGATCGGATGCCATGCCGCACACATGGTGGTATTGTGCTGATATTGAAATCGAAAGTGAGAATGAAATTATGATTGAGATATATGTCTCAAATGAGGCAACCTAGCCGATCGGATTGTGATCAGACTCCGCGTAAGAAAGTAGTGGTATTGTGAATGATGATGTAACAGTATTAAATGTACCAACCTAAAGCTATGAAAAATCATTTGAAAGTTATGTGATCCCTTTATTTGATGATATGGTGTTGTTTAAGGCTTTTGTTGATCTTTATGGTTTCTTTATTCTTGTATTGTTTTTCTTTCTAATGAGACGGTGTTTAGTTATACATACCAGTACTATTCCATAGTACTAACGTCCCTTTTGGCGGGGGCGCTACATCTTTGAATGGATGTAGGTGGTTTTATAGCAGACAGTGCCGATCGCAGATAGCGGAGCATCCTCCTCTCAGTAGTATTGGTGATCCATTTTCTTATAGGGTTCATGCAACATATCTTTGTTATAAATTATCACATTTTGAGGTATAGCCGGGGCCTTGTTACCGACATTATCATAACCGTTTTGTATATCTTTAGAGGCTTTGTAAACGTTTGTGTGGGTTATGTACGGGTGTAGGATGGGCCACTGGACTGTGTTATAATTCTAAACTCTTGTTCTTCTAAACTGTAAGTGTGAAATTTTGGGAATTTAACTATGGTTTAAGGGTTGTAATATAAAATTAACTAGCAATGTTATATGTATGATCTTTCCTACTGTCTAATTAAATGGAAGGATGATTTCTTAATCATAGTGAGTTTGGTAGAAGGTGTCCAAAAAGGCTTGCTCAATCGGGTTCACTTGATTAAGCGTCGGCCGCCTCCCGAGGTTGGGGAATGAAATTTAAAGCCTTTAAAATTATAGAAAAATTATAAAAATACTTGTGCATGTTTGTAAATCTAATAATAATGCATGTGTACTATTTTGAAAATATTTATGCATATTTAAAATATATGAAGGAAAAATTGGGCATCAATAGCCACTGTATGGGGAGCAAAAACAATGTCGGAATAATCCGAGTGGAACATGGGTATTGTAACATGAACGACGGATAATGTATTATGTACGGATCCTGTGTACAGTTGAAATTGGGCTCGTATATTACGTGACAGATCGGAATTCAAACGCGATAGGTTGAAGGTCGGCCCAGAGTCCATCGAACCACGATACAAGGTTAGAGTGCCCGTCCTCGAGGACATAGAATTTGTGACCCCGGAGGCAACTCTGATCCCGAATGAGCTCGAAGAAACATTTCCTGACCAAACAACAAAAATCAAAATATCTGTAACCAGTTGGTTATCAGCAAAAATCTCGGCACGTATTAATGAGGAACCGGCTAGTTAGAAAATCTCGACACGTACCAAAGCATTATAATATAATTTTCTTCGTGCAAGCTACTGTTCTTCTGTATCTGATTTCATTTGAATTACATCCAGCTCGAGCGAGACTTACTTTTCAAGGCTATCATTTTTCAAGTCATACGATTTGAATTTGCTTTATTATTGTCCGCTTTATTTATAATTCAATTTATCGCTTTCTGTCAAATTAACTCACTTATCCTTAAAACCACTTATAAATTCAATTGTTATCCGATTTTGAGGGTAAACAGTTTGACTCCCACCGTGGGGCTAAGAATAATAGTGGTTATTTGATACAAAATTCCATAACACACACTATTTTACACTTGTTCTTTGAAGTGTCTCTGATTTCAGGTTAAAGCTCAAAATGTCAAACTCACTATTGGAACCCCTACCTACTTACAATGAGTCAAATCACCACGGTGAAAATAACAACATAGTTCCCGGTAATGAGGTACCCGCCGCTGATCCCATCGGCATTCCGGTCGCGGACCCACTGGATGCTAACTCGCATATAGCTATTAAGGTGAACCTGCCTACCGACCCCAAAAATAGCATCTGTGGTGGAGCCCGATCAACGATGCAGAATACTAAAAATAATGGGGAGAAGTTATTAATCTACGAATTATCTTCAAAATATTATAGGCTCAACATGCGGTGATAGCTTAGTTACTAAATCAAAGCCGTACACCGAGCAAAATTGAGCCCGATCCGCCCAGAGAAATTACCCGCAAAGAAGAACCAATCGTGGAGAGATCGAATGGAGATGAGTCGGGGACTAACCCCAAGATCATATGAATGCTCGAAGAGTTGACAAAACGGATAGAATCAGGGGAAAAAAAATCAAGGCAAATGACAAAAAGGTCGAAACCTACAATTTTAGGGTCAACCAAATCCCAGGACCACCGTCGATACTGAAAGTCTTAGATTCCAAGAATTTCGTACAAAAACCTTTCCCTCCGAGTGCGGCACCAAAACTGATCCTTACAAAATTACGCATGCCCGAGATTCCTAAGTACAACGGGATGACAAATCCAAACGAACATGTCACTATATACATATGCGCCATCAAAGGAAACAACTTGCAGGATGATAAGATCGACTCTGTCTTGATGAAAAAATTTGGAGAGACCATGTCGAAGGGGGCTATGATAGGGTATCACAACTTACCTCCTAATTCAATTGACTTATCTGCTATGACTGTAGACTCTTTTGTGAAAGCACACGTTGAGGCTATCAAGTTTGAGACCAGAAAGTCGGACCTCTTCAAAGTAAGATAAAAGGATAATGATATGCTTAGAGACTTCGTGTCCCAGTTTCAAATGGAACAGATGGACCTAACACCAATCACCAATGATTGGGTCATTCAATTTTTCACCCAAGGCCTCAATGTTCAAAGTTCGTTGGCTTCCCAGTAGTTGGAGAGAACTCTAATAGAATATTCGGATGTTACTTGGGCTGATGTGCATAATCGATATCAATCAAAAATCAGAGTCGAAGATGATTAATTGGGGACTCCTTCCAGGCCCGTTTATCCTGTTAGGCCCACCGACATATTCAAGAGAGATATCGACCGTGAACCAAGGTCGAACAGGGATCGGTATCAGCCTTACAATAGAGATCGAAGAAGTAGTGGATCTGGGCAGAATTCTATGCGAAGGAGAAGTGACTGATGTCAAAATAGCCAGAGACTCATGAGCAATAACGGTTTTGAGAGGCCCATTGAGTCTAAGGAAGCACCAAGTTTATCGAAATATAACTTTAACGTCGATGCTGCCACCATCGTATTGCCGACAGTTGAGGGAGGAGGTACCCTAATTATTCAACAATGGGTATCTTCGAGAATTCTTAAGAGACCGAGTCAAGAATCATTTCAGAAATAGGGATTCTAATAAACAGACTGAACAAGAAGAACCTCAACATGTCATTAAAATGATCATTGGAGGGGTCGATGTTCCTCAAGGACCGATGATAAAACTCACAAAGGTATCCATCACAAGGGAAAAGTGGACTTGAGATTACGTACCAGAAGGAACTTTGTCTTTCAGTGACAAATATGCAGAAGGGATAGTGCAGCCCCACAACGATGCACTGGTAATATCTGTACTCATAAATAAAATATTGAGTAAGCATGTGTTAATTGATCCAGGTAGCTCGGCCAACATCATTCGACTGAGTCGTATAACATCTCGGCCTCCAAGATCAAATTGTGCTTACAATCTGAGTTCTAAACGGATTAAACATGGCATGTGAAACCACTAAGGGGAAATAATATTACCAGTAATTGCCGCTGAAACCATCCAGGAAACAAAGTTTTATGTGATCGAAGGGGACAATGAGGTATAACGCCCTATTCGGGAGGCCATTGATCTACAAGATGAGGGCAGTGCCCTTGACTCTTCACCAAGTGTTAAAATTCCCGATGCCAAAAGGGATTAAAATAATCTACGGGTAATAACCGGCCGCAAAGGAGATGTTTGCAGTTGAAGAAGTGATTCCGATATCAACACTGGCAACATAAAAGGGACCGAGCCAGGATACAAATCAAAAGGCTAAATAGCAATTATCGACCCTGGCCACAACCCAGTCGAATAAATAGGGGATTGGTGAAGACGATGATTACGGGGTTTCTAGATCTTTTATCATCCTTGATGATTCCGACACCACCAAATCAATGGTCGAGGAGCTGGAACAAGTCACACTGATCGAACATCTACCCGATCGGAAGGTATACTTGGCCACTAGGTTAACCCCCTAGCTCAGGAAAAAACTCATTCAATTTCTTATTGCTAACATAGATTGTTTCGCATAGTCCCATCGTAATATGACAGGGATCCCACTGGAGATTACCACTCACAAACTAAGCATGGACCCGAAATTCCCCCCGGTCAAGCAGAAAAGGAGACCCCAGTCCGAGATCAAACATGCTTTCATCAAAGACGAGGTATCTAAACTCCTTAAAATAGGGAGGTGAAATACCCAGAATAGTTAGCAAACATAGTGGTAGCCCCTAAAAAGGAGAACAAATTAAGAATGTGTGTATACTATAAGGATTTAAATAAAGCATGTCCCAAGGACTCTTTCCCTTTTCTCAATATCGATTGCATGATCTATGCCACGACCGGCCACAAGATTCTCAATTTTTTCGATGCCTATTCTAGGTACAACCAAATACGGATGAATCCAGACGGTCAGGATAAAACCTCCTTCATTGCTATGCACGACACGTACTGCTATAACATAATACCATTCGGATTAAAAAAAGCCGGTTCCAATTATCAACGCCTAGTACACCGAATGCTCAAAGAACAAATAGAAAAATTCATGAAAGTTTACATTGACGATATGCTGGTTAAATCCCTGCGAGCCGAGGACTATTTAAAGCATTTGCAGGAATCCTTCCACATATTAAAGAAGTACAATATAAAGCTGAATCCAGAGAAATATGCGTTCAGAGTTGGGTCATGCAAATTTCTCGGGTTCATGGTATCCAACCGGGGAATCGAGATCAACACCGAAATGATCAATGCTATCGAGGATATCACAGTGGTGGACACCGTGAAAGTTGTGCAAAGTTTAACCAGGCGCATTGTTGCCCAAGGGCAATTCATCTCGAGGTCCTCTGATAAGAGCCACCGATTTTTCTTGCTACTAAAGAAAAAAATAACTTTTCATAGACCCCGAAGTGACAACGGGCCTTAGAAGAACTCAAGTGATGCCTATCGAGCCCACCACTGCTTTACACCCTGAAGGCAGACAAACAACTATACATGTACTTGGCATCTCAGAGATAGCGATAAGTAGAGTCCTGGTTCGGGAAAAGCAAGGTATGGAATTTAAAATTTACTACGTTAGCAAGACCCCGAGTGAGGCCGAAACTAGGTACACTCGCTTAGAATAATTGGCGCTCACTTTGTTAAGTGCCTTTAGGAAACTGAAACCATATTTTCAGTGCCATCCTATATGAGTTCTGACTATTTACCCATTGTGAAATATAATGTATAAGACCAAACACTCGGACGATTGGCCAAATGCGCCGTGGAAATCAGCGGATACGATATTGAGTATCGACCCCTGACAACCATTAAGTCTCAAATATTGGAAGATTTCATGGCTGACTTTATGCCGGCCCTAATACCCGAGGTTTAAAAAGAGTTGTTAGTAAACTCGGGGATGTCTTTGGGAATTTGGACCCTCTTTATGGACGGTGCCTCAAACATAAAAGGATTCGGACTTGGCATCATATTGAAGCCAACAACAAGCAATGTATTTAGACAATTTATTAGAATTTTGAAGTTGACTAACAACGAGGCCGAGTATGAGGCCATGATTGCGAGTCACGAACTAGCCAAAAGCTTGGGGCGGAGGTGATCGAAGATAAGTATGACTCCCTCCTTGTGGTGAACCAAGGTAATGGGACATTTGAAGTCAGAGAATAATGAATGTAAATGTACCTAGATAAGTTGCACGTAAAATTACATCGGTTCAAAGAGTGGACTTTACAACACGTAATTCGGGATCAAAATAGCGAGGATGATGCCCTTGCGTACTTATGGTCATAGATCGAAGACGATGAGCTCAACTTTGAGGCAGTCATATGGCTCATGAGATTGGTAGTGGAAGAAGGTCATGCCGAAATAAACTCTACAAGCTTGACTTGGGATTGGAGGAACAAATATATAGAAAATTTGAAGACCAGGAAACTGCCCTCTGATCCAAAATAATCGAGGACTCTGCACATAAAGGCAGCCCGATTCAGCTTGTCCGAAGAAAAACCTTGTTTAGAAGAATATTCGACGTCATACTAGCAATATGTCTAGGACCAGGAGATACTGAGAACGTTCTAAGGGAAGTCTACGAGGGCACCTGTGAAAATCATTCAGGTGCCGAATCATTAGTTCGAAAGGTAATTAGAGCCAACTATTAATGGATCGACATGGAAAAAAATGTGAAGGAGTTCGACGAAAATGTGATGAATGCTAAAGACATGCTTTGATGATCACCAACCCAGGGAGCTGCTACATTCGGTCTTGTCACCATGGCCACTCATGAAGTGGGGAACGAACATCGTTGGCATTCACCCATGGGCACCCAGAAAGGCTCAATTTATATTGTTTATGAATGAATATTTTTCAAAATGGGTTGAAGCCTAGGTGTACTAGAAGGTCAGGGAAAAGGAAATCATCGACTTCATTTGGGACCACATCATATGTCAGTTCGGAATGCCATCCGAAATTGTATATAAAAACGTGAAACAATTTGTCGGCCGCAAAGTGACATAATTTCTCGAGGACCATAAGTTCAAAAGGATCCTGTCAACACCTTATCACCCTAGTGTAAACAGACAAGCAGAATCGACCAACAAAACCATACTCCAAAACCTCAAAAAGAGGTTAACCGGCACCAAAGGAAAATGGAAGGAGATCCTAGCTGAAGTCCTATGGCCATACCGTACGCCTCAAAATCCAGTACCGGGGCCACCTCGTTCTCTCTACTTTACGGCGTCGAAGCTCTAATACCAGTTGAAGCCGATAAACCAAGTATCAAATTCTGATATGAAAAAAAAAATCGAATAACGAGGCCATAAGTACAAGCCTGGAGCTATTAGATGAAAGACGTGAAGTTGCCCTCGTCCGATTGGCCTCCCAAAAAATAGCGGATCGAACGGTATTACAATCGAAGGGACAACCTTTGACACTTCAATTTTGGGGACTTAGTACTAAGGAAGGTCACACTAAACACCCGGAACCCGAACGAAGGGAAGTTTGGGCCAAACTAGGAAGGATCGTACCAAATTTCAAGATCGCCGGAAAAGGATCGTACAAACTCAGGGAAATGAGCGGTGAAAGGCTACCGAATAACTGGAACATAACTCACTTCAAGCGATACCATTGCTAAGGTACGACCCCATTCATTTCCTTTTTACTTATTTTTTGAACTAACACTTGCAGGTAACCAACAAGAAGTGAAACAGATTTTTTAGGTCTAAAAGCACATGTTGTACTCTTTTTCCTTAAATCGATTTTTTCCCAAATGGGTTTTCTGGAAAGGTTTTTAATGAGGTAACAATAGATCTTGCTAACTTAGAATAGAAGGTCGGTAATGAATCGATATTAAGGATCGCATCAACAGCATTCAAGGCTTCTGTATATGATCAACCTCGAATATTGGGGGGTTATTACCCTTGGATATCGACCTTAGCAAGGAAAGAAACTTCGTGATGGAAGGGTCTCGATAGGTAGGATTTATTGTAAGGGCCAATCTGTCAGACGAACGGTGCCGGAATAGATTTCTCGAGCCCTAGCATAAAGCATGCATGCATGTATAACTATTTTACACAAGAATAAGAAGTCTTTACCTTGTGGATAAATATTTTGTCCTTTTAAAAAAACTTCTTGCATTTCTCAAGGAATTTACTACACCCGATACCCTAAATGTACCAAGCCCAAGGGCCACCTTAATATGAGTTTGAACAATCACTCTCACTCGGGGACTACCATCCGAAAACAAACTCGGATGGTTCTGGCTATCGGAGCTCGGTGGTATAAGACCTATCAGGCAATGCCCGAATCTTAAAGGACATAGCCATCTCCACTCGGGGACTATTATCCTAGGAAAACCTCGATAACTCGAGACGACCAGCCCACTAGGTGACACCTGAACTAAAAAGGCCACGGCCAAATTAAAATGGCTCAGAGACGTCTGAGGACCCATAACAAAGAAAACAAGGCCTTAAAATTTTTAAGTCGGTTCTAAAGGCTACCCTCAGCAGACTGCGACATAAAAAATAGTCTAAGTACTTCTGGGAAAGAAAACTTTCGGTCACACCGAACCCCCTCCACGCCTTAAAACGAAATAAAGTTGAAGGAAAGGTTTCTTCAAGTTTCTGAACAAAACGTAACTATTTCATGCTAAGGCGTTTAGATCTTTGCAAATAAAAGTACATAATGCAAAGTTAAAAATCGAAAGCTGTTGAAAGGAAAAAGCCATATATTCATAATCAAAAATTATTTTTACAAGGGAGAAACAGCCTGATGAAAATTTTTACAAAGGCCAAACGACCTCAACAAAAATACAAAAAATAATAAAATCTAAAGGCCTAAGTAGCTTAGTCTTCGTCGGGGGAAGCATCATCATCCTCAGGATCTTCGCCGTCCTCTGAATCTCCCAAATCTTCGGGCTCTTTGTCATCTTCACGATTGGCCCATTTTTTAGCTTCGGCTTCGAGCTCTTTGGTGCTCTGAATCTTAGCTTATAAGTCAAAACCCTGAGCATGAATTTCCTCAATGACCTCCCTTCGAGATTGCCACTTAGCGTGCTCGATGATGTCTTTTTCTCAAACTTGAGCCGCCAAGGCATTGGCCTTATAAACGGCCACCATCTCATCGACATCGACCTTAATTACTTTGGCCTCTGACTTGATGCTTCAAGATCCGTTGATAGATTTCCTCGATCAGATACGGCCGAATTCAACTGGTACTGGAGCTCCTCGATCTTCTTGGCCTACACCTAGGACTTATCCTTTATACCTTGGAGTTGGACCTCAGCCGAAGCCAATTGGTCCCAGGCGGTCTCCTTTTTTGAAGCCAAATGGTCCATGTTCTTTTTCCATTCTTCAGCCTCGGCCTTTACCATATCTACCTATGCCTGAAATTGTCCGATCAGGTCAAGATTTTGTTGGACCTGCGGGTTCAGATCATTAGCCACAGTGTCTGACTTATCGTCACTAACCTCAAATACTTTCTTTTCCTGCTCGACCAGGTTGGCATGCTCCTTCTGAGCCACCTCTAACTCAATTTGGAGTTTCATGACCTCCCCTTCACGTTGCTCACTAAGAAGTTTGTAAGAATCCCTCTTATTGATGAGTCCTCGAGTCTCGACCTCATATTGGGTGAACTTTTCTTGATATCAGAGAAAAGTCTCGTGATGGAGTTCTACAAACACAAAGGAAAGAGTTACAAATTTTTATGACGTAATTTAAGTACATAATAAAAATCGTCAAGAGTATTCGAAGTTATCTATTTTAACGCTTGTTGGGCTTTGCTAAAAAGGAAGGGGGTGTCTACCCCGTTCATCTTTTCTTGATCATCTTCGGTCACCAAGCACCGAAGATAACTTGCAAACCCCACAGGGGAAGAAAGGACCTGGTTATCCTCTGGAGTAGACATAATAACTGACCGCTTCCGTTTAGAATTTGCACTCAGAGCTGGGAACCAATTTACTAGTTTTGGGCTCGAAGAAGGCCCACTGGTCCCCGAAAAAAGACTCTTCTTTGGTACTGGTAAGTCACCCAACCTGGTGACGTCTTCCGAAGCGGTAAAGTCTAAACCCTCAAAGAAGTTGTAGAAAGAGTCTACCACCCCTTGGGACCCCTGATTTGGGCGTCCTTTTAGAATTTGGGCATCATGGATCATGGAGTCGGTAAACAAATGCGACTCAGAGAGGTCTATCACCCCAAGTCCATCCTTTGGGAAATTTTCCTCGGCTCAAGAAGCACTAGTCGAGTCTTTGTGTCGGCCTATCTAACTTGGGGTAAAACGGCTTTGGCCCACTCTGGTTTGGAGGCTTCGGCCATTGCATCATCACCATTTTTCACCCCTGGTTCGAGGAAATACGATGTTACCTCGTACGTGAGCCACCAGCATGGAATTTTATTTTTCTTCTTCTCCGGACTCATCCCTCAGCCGGTGGATTGAATCCGATAGGTGCACTCGAGCGCTGGTGCTTTTCTTGGATTTGCATACCACCCTCCTTTTTGATTTTATATTCTTCGAGTTTGGAGGAATTGAAGCCCTTCTCTTCTTCTTCTCCTGCCTTGGAGTAGGGGACTCAACGGGGTTGTCCTCATTACTAGATGGAGGTGTCATGGCGATATCCTTGAAAAGACATGCAAAGGAAAAAAGAAATAAGTAAGAAATCAACATCAAAAAGGGGGTCCAAGTGCTGGTCACTCAAGAAAGTAATCTCACCGTGAGAACGGGCCTCCCACCGGCCCTTCAAAATTTAGCACCAAGCGCACTCGAAATATATTTTATGTGAGACAATGTCCTTAACCCATTCCTTGAGTCGAGGAACCACATCTGGAACTCGAGTAATGGCTGCATCGACATCGAACATCGTTGAGAAAGGAGAAAAATAGAGTAAAAATAAAATTCAGGGAAAAACGAAACTTTACCTACGTTTTGTGTTTCACTCCTCGGGGAAAGCCATGTCCTTGACCGGGATCAGGTTTGAGGTCCTCACTCAGAAAAATTGGCCTAGCCAACCTCGGTCTCGGTCTTCATCAACGCTCGAGAACAGGGCTTTAGAGGCCCGACGCGCGAGGTTAATCAGCCCCCCTGCAGACAAATTAGGGAATGTATAGGTGCAGCAGATAGTCGATAGTGTATAGGCGCAAGTTTAATCCTGCTCATGAAGAATCGAAGAAGAATAACTATCATCTAGAACAAGGGGTAGATTTGACCAAGGCACACCTCGTACCTTTTATAGAATTGAATGATCACTATGTCCAAAGGGCCCAAAGTAAAGAGGTAAGTGTAAACACTTAGGTATCCCTTAACGTGGGTAGTAATATCTTCTTCTGGCCCGGAAACTACCACGTCCTTTCCGGCCCAGTTGCAGTCCTTTATGACTATAGAGAGGTTCTCTTAGGTGATCGAGCAAATATACTTCGATACTTTCTCGCCCTGTCCCGGAATGAGTGAAGGTTTTTCAACTTTGAATTCCACTGTTACGACCCAATTTTCCGCCCTCGGGAGTCGTGATGGTGCCTACTAATGTGAGCTAGGCAAGCCTAATATTTGCGCAAATTACCTTTTTCCCATTTTTATATCGTTTAACCATTATGAATCAATAACGTGTAGATAGTGGAATTTATAACAAGCGGAAGAAAATTAATAATTCTATGTGAATATATATCCAATACAACTATTTGAACAATGACTACCCAGAACTGGTGTCACAACTTCACATACGGTCTAAGAGTACTACAAACAAAGTCAGAAAGATAAATAGTACACTGCTTCTGAAATAAGTAAATGAAACAGGATAAAGGGATAGAGGGAGATGCCAGGGCTTGTGGACGCCTGCAGGACTACCTTGGGTCTCTGTATGGACTGAAGGCAGCCACCCAAACTAAGGTCCAAAAGCTACTGCACCGGGATCTGCACACAATGCAGAGTGTAGTATCAGCACAACCGACCCATGTGCTGGTAAGTGCATAGCCTAACCTCAAAAAAGTAGTGACGAGGCTAGGACCAGACTACCAAATAAACATGTGTAGTTAAATCGTATACAGCGGAAAAATGGAAGCAGAAATATACAGTTAAGGATGGGAGGGGGAAACATGTTGCGGGGACATCGAATAATAATAGAAGATTAACAAATCAATATGAGGATCACCACAATTCAATTGAAAATAGGAAAGGGGAATCATGTTGCGGGGTACAACAAGTATCAACCTGAAACCAACAATTTAAATGTAGAGAAAACATGGTTTAGTTATCAATAAAATCAGGGAATCAAAGACAAGTGCACGTCATCACCCTTCGTACTTTAAATTCTCTCACCAAAACAATACACGGCATCACCCTTCGTGCTTTATCACTCTCTCACAAAAATACACGGCATCACCCTTCGTGCTTTATCACTCTTCCTCACCCAAGCAACAATCACAAAGAAATTAGGGTAAGGGAATCAATGACATCACAATAAAGTCAAGTAACAACAGAAAATCAGTAAATAAACGTAAAGGACATCATAACTCAGTTATCAGCAAAAATCAGGAAAATCAGGGACAAGTACACGGCATCACACTTCGTGCTTATACTCTCGTCCTCATCATGAAATCAATATAAATGGCACGACATCACCTTTTGTGCTTTACCTCACATAATTATGATACGGAATGATCCTTCGTACATTATCACTCATATATAAAGGCACGAAATGGTACATTATGCGGCACAACATCACCCTTTGTATTTTATAATCTCTTACCAAAATAATACACGGCAACACCCTTCGTGCTTTACACTCTTCCTCACCCAAACAGCAATCACAAACAATAGGGTAAGGAAATAAATGAAATTACAATAAGAATCCTGGCAAGGGAACATAGTTCAACAATCAAGTCCCAGCAAGGGGACAACATCAAAGAAACATCAACATCCCGGCAAGGGAGATAGCATTAAAAGCAATAATTTCCCGGAAAGGGATGCAACATAATGATTCTCTTCTCTTTCTTACTTTTACTTCGCAACTCACTTCACAACTTGAGCCAATGCTCTAAAAGGTTCAATTACCACTTATACTTTCACATTTCATTATGCAACTTGAGCCAATGCTCCTCAATGTTCAAACGTCACAATTACTTCCACAAACTTTGCCCAACAATAGAAATCATCACTTAGACATGAATAATACAACGAAGTCATAATAATCACAATATAAGACTCACGGGCATGCTTGACACCAACGTATCTCTCGTCACCATGCCTATACGTCATACTTAGCAAATAACACATAGCAAATAGGACACAACTCCTAATCCCTCAAGCTAAGGTTAGACCAAGCACTTACCTCGATGCCACGAACACAATTCAAGTCTCAACTATCACTTTACCCCTTGATTCTACCACTTATTCGCTCGTATCTAGCCAAAAGCTACTTAATTATATCAATAAATGCTAAATGAATGAATTTTAATGCATGAAAATAAGTTTTCTGAAGTTTTTCCCAAAAAGTCAAAAATCGACCCCGGTCCCACATGGCAAAAATACGAGGTTCGAACCAAAACCCGACTACCCATTCACTCACGAACTCAAATATATAATTTGTTTTGAAATCGGACCTCAAATCAAGGTCCAAATCCCCAAAATTTAAAAAACTAGGTTCTACCCAAAACAACTAATTTTCCCCATGAAAACCTTTGATTTTGAGTTGAAATTAGGTGAAAAGATGTTGAAGATTGAAGAAAACGAGTTAGAAATAACTTACAATTGATTGGGAGAAGAAATTGCCTTTGAAAAATCGCCCTAGAGTGTTTTGGTTTTGAAGAGATATGAAAAATTGTTGAAAATGCGTCTAAGTGTGAATTTACAGGTCTCTGATGTCGCAATTGCGACCAGGGTTCGCAATTGCGAACCCTTCAGAGATCTACAGTTGTCGCATGTGCGACTCAAGTATCGCAATTGCGAAGTCGCATTTGCGACCAAGGGAAGTCCCAAGCCGCTTCGCATTTGCGACTCTGCTTTCGCATTTGCGACAGATATTTCGCAATTATGAATAAGGCAGCCCATGCCACATCTCGCATTTGCGACACATTGCTTGCATTTGCCTGCAGGCCTGCAACATACCAGCAATTTCCTAAGTTAAAATTACACTCCATGACCTATCCAAAACTCACTCGAGCCCTCGGGGCTCAAAACCAAACATGCACACTAACGTAAAAATATTATACGGACTTGCTCGTGCATTCGAATCACCAAAATAACATCCACAACTATGAATTTAGCATCAAAATCATGAAATTTCTTTAGAACTTCAAATTTTCCAATTTTCTCAAATGTAGTCCGATTCACGCCATTTTAAGTCTGTTTCTTACCAAATTTTACAGGTTCGACTCAAATCATATATAAGACCTGTACCGAGCTCCGGAACCAAAATACGGGCATGATACCATCAATCTTTAAACACATTTCACTTTCAAAAACTCATAAATATTCCAGAAAACAATTTTCTTTAAGAATTCCTTTCTCGGGCTTGGGACCTCGGAATTCGATTCCGGGCATATGCCCAAGTCCCATATTTTCCTACGGACCCTTCGGGACCGTCAAATCACGGTTCCTGGTCCGTTTACCCAAATTGTTGAACAAAGTCAACTTTAATTCATTTTAAAGTCAAAATTCATCATTTTTCACAAATTTTCACATATTGGCATTCCGGCTATGCGCCCGGACTGTGCAAGCAAATCAAGATGATGTAAAAAGGAGGTTTTTAGGCCTCAGAATACTAAATTTATTTCTAAAACAAGTGATGACTTTTTGGATCTTCACATCCGCGGTCACCAAGCACCCGCCAGGGATAAATGCGTCAAGTGGAGGTTCTGCCGTTGGTTCCTCGCCGGCCGGCCATGAAGAAGAAGTAGTTTCTTTTTTAGGAACTATCTTAGAATTCTTCACCATTTTTCTCTTTAAATGGAGGGTAAAAGATGAAGGAGAGGAAGTGAAAAGGGTACGCTTGATGATTTGGAGTGAAGGCAAGCAAGAGTTCTTATAAAGAGCGCAATTAATCTAGGCACAAGTGCTATGAAATGCAAAAATTCTTAAGAACAAAAGTAGAGAAGGTTTGAATGGATGAAGAATGAGGTATTTATAGTTTTCAAAATGACGGTTTAAAACCAAGAGTGACCGACCAGCAACTGACGAGAATTTAATGCCCTTACGACGTGACTGACAAGACGTTTCATTCATTTTGTCGTTTCTGATGGAGAGTATCAAGGCAAAAATGGGGGCTCATATTGTTTCTTGTTTTTTACTCTATGAAAAATGAGGGTACGATCGAAATCGGGCTCGTCTATTACATGACATATCGAAATTGAAATGCGATGGATTGAAGGTCGTCCCCAGGTCCACCAAACCAAGATACGAGGTTAGAGTGCCCGTCCTCGAGGAGATCGAATCGTGACCCTGGAATCAATTTTGATCCCGAATGAACTCGAAGAAACATTTCCAGATCGAATAACGAAAGGCAAAATATCCGAAACCAGTTGGGTATCACGGCGGAAATCTCGGCACGTATCAATGAAGAACTGGCTAGTTAGTAAATCATGGAACTTTTTGCCTTTTATAGAATTGTACCAAAAGTAGGACCCCTTACTATATAAAAGGATCTAATTATTTGTAAAACACATTGTAACACACATCCCAAAGCATTACTTATAATATAATTTTCTTACTGCAAGCTACTCTTCTTCTGTATCTGATATCATTTGAATTACATCCAATTCGAGTGAGACTTACTTTTCAAGGCTATAACTGTTCAAGTTATACGATTTGAATTTACTTTATTATTGTTCGCTTTATTAATAATTCAATTTATCTCTTTGTGTTAAATTAAACCATTTATTCTTAAAATCACTTATAAATTCAATTGTTATCCGACTTTGAGGGTAAATAGATCCGACGAACTTTCTTCTCTTCATGGCCGGAAAATGCCATCTCTGACGAACTTTCTTCTCTTCTTTGCTATTTAGTCACATACAATTATACAAATACATTGTATTTTGTAAAAATTCACTCGAGCACATTGTATTTTTGTGTAAATATTTTTTTTGCCTGGATTTATGTATTTTGAAGGTATGTACTTTTTAATACAACTCAATACAAGATATAAATATTGAAATATACTTAATACAAACATTGAAATGGAATAGAATATAAATAATAAATATATTTAATTTTAAAATATAGTAAAATACACCGAATATAAATAGAAATAATGTGAATACAACCAATGAATATAGTAAATATAGCAGTAACAATATGTATTAAGAATAGCTAAAATATTGTACAAATACATTTGAATACACTAAATACAAAATAGTGAATACAGTAAATACAAACATTGAATCTAATGAATGCAACAGTAAAAACAAATATTGAGACACACAAAATACAAAAGTTAAATACAACAGTTACATACAACTAAAAATCGTTCTAATTAATTGAGTTGATAATGAGGCATGTTAGAATTGATTTTGTTATATTAGGAGTGTATCATGCTAATTGATCATATTTTCGTTATTAGACAGTTTGATAGACCTATTTTAAAGATGATTTCCGTTACTGTATTCATGAATATATGACGCGAATACATGTGAATACAATCGCGTACAGCTGTAACCCCTTGTTTTTAGGCAATTTTTGCTATAGTATTCATGAATACAGTAGCACGAATACATAGAATACACTATCGTAACAACTGAATAGTAGCTATAGGAAGTAATTATGTATATGGTAGCTATGAGAAGTTAATAGCCACTAAACAATAGTGGTTTCTGAAATTTCCTCTATATTTAATAGTCTGAAATGTCTATTTTGTATATTTTTGGTATAGTGACAGTCTATTTTATATATTTTTTGTATAGTGACAGTCTATTTTGTGCATTTGTTTTGTATAGTGACAGTCTATTTAGTATATTTTTGTATAGTGACAGTTTATTTTGTATATTTTTTGTATAGTGACGATCTATTTAGTATATTTTTTTGTATAATGACAATCTATTTTGTATAGTGACAGTCTATTTTGTATATACTTTGTAAAGTGACAGTCTATTATATATGTTGTATAGTGACGGTATATTGTATATATTTTATATCCCGAGCACTTTTATCTATCCAACGTGTATACATTTTTGTATAATGTATAAAAGTGTATATATTATTCTTTTACCTCAACCTTATCTATCTAACGTATATAGATTATTTTGTATAAAAATTTATAATTAAGAAGTTGTTGACGTTTCTATTAAAACAAAAATCAAAGAATTCAAGGTATGCAATGGCCAGCACTTATTCAAGCTTTAGCTTTACGTCCAGGTGGACCACCAGTATTCAGGCTTACTAGAATTGGACCTCCATAGCCAGATAACAGTGACGCTTTGCAACAAGTTGGGAAGAAGTTAGCGCAATTAGCTGGAACTATTGGGGTCGAATTCGAATTTTGAGGATTTGTAACAAAGTCATTAGCAGATCTTGATGCTGAGATTCTGGATCTAAGGTCAAGTACTGAAACAAAAGTGGTGGCTGTCAATTCTGTTTTTGAGCGGCACAGATTATTAGCAAGACCTGGGGCTGTAGAAAAAGTGTTGAAATCGGTCAAACAAATGGACCCAAAAAACGTGACGATTGTTGAACAAGAAGCGAATCATAACGCTAGTTTTTTTTTACAGGTTTAACGAGGCATTACATTATTATTCAACAATGTTTGATTCGTTAGAAAGTTCGGTATCATTATCATCCACTGGGTTGACTCAGCCGATTATTAACAATAAAGATTTAGTTATGTCTTAAGTGTATTTGGGGAGATAGATATGTAACGTGGTGGCTTTTGAAGGTGCGGACCGAGTTGAGCGGCACGAGACACTGAGTCAGTGGCGAGTTAGGATGAACTCGGCCGGGTTAGATCCAATTCATCTTGGTTCGAATGCGTTTAAGCAAGCGAGTATGTTGTTGACGTTGTTTGCCGGAGACGTTGGTTACAGAGTTGAAGAGAACGATGGTGTTAATATTGGGTTGTGATACAGAGCAAAGCAGAGCAGCTTGTGGAGGTTGTACATTGTGCTGCACAATTGAGACTTAACGACCGGTTAGTTAGGTTTATCGAGTTCTGGAAATGTTTATTTAAGTCCCTTAGTTTTTTAATTAGAAGTTCCTTATATTACACATTGACCCCTTAATTTCTTTTGTCTTAATACCAATTGAGTCATGTCCAGATATGTACTGAAATGACAGAGTGAGGGAGTACCTAACTTGAATCCTTAGGTCATTTTTCGAGGTTTATTCCTTATATAGTTTGTAATTATCTTATTTTATGGATATGAATGAAACCCTATCTTATTTTACCCTAATTTAGCTTGCGCTTTTCTCTTTCTTTTTTTCCTTTTTTCTCTTCTTTGCCGATCTTCTTTACTATTCCATTGCCTTGCGTATCAGTGGTATCAGAGCATCTCTTGGCTCTGTTGACGACCATGGCTGATAATAGCAATGTTATGGAGGTACTCAAGAAAATCTCACTCGATATGTCAAGCTTCATAGCTAGACAAGATCTGTTGGAAGCACACCAAGAGTAAAGTAACAAAAACTAGGAGGAAGCTTTGAGTGAGCTCAGGGAAGTGCTCAATGAAATTATCCATGGAGGAAAGAGGCCAGAATGTGATAAATCGACAACACAAGGTGGAGGTGAGCTGTATTCCCCAAATGATAGGCCCTTTGATTTTGGTGACTTAGCTTCCCATAGCTCTACTGGAGTTAACATTTCTACCGTATCCATGAATCTCCTTACTGTTAGCTCAAGTTCCTCAAGTTCCCATGAACCCTAGCCCTTCTCTATACACTCAGAACCCCAGAACTTCTCAGTTTCAACCTTCTCCTCTTTAAGCGATAGGGTTACAGGCATTCTAAAATCCCCTTCCCAGAACAGCAGTACCCTTAGCACCCCATTTCCCTAATAACCAAGGGAGGTATTATCAACCCCCACAACCACAAAGCTCACTAGTACCACCATCCTTATAACATCAGACATATAACCAGCCCAGCCAATTTCCTTCTGCCTACTATAATCCAAGCACACATATGCCACCAACTCTATACCACCTGACCCCATATGTACCCACTCCTTACCCCTATCCGAGTGTTCCCACCACTAACCAACCCCATAATTCAAACACACATAATGTGAGATTGCAAAATATCCCTTTTACCAAGTACCACAAGGTTGAATTTTCCAAGTTTAATGGTGAAGATCTTAGTACATGGTTGTACAAAGTGGAGACAATTTTTTTGATGAGGACCTTAATATCCAGTAGAAAATGAAGCTGGTTTCTATGCATTTTGAAGAATATGTTCTGCAATGGCATTTAGGCTATATGAGAAGTAGAGGTCAAATGTCACTTCTTACGTGGGATGAATATTTGTGGGCTTTGTGTGATAGCTTTGGAGCTGAATACTCTGATCCTATTACTGAAATTATGAATATTAAACATACTGGGAGTGTGAAGGATTATCAGAAGGCCTTCAACAGTGTTATGACTCGAATGAACCTGTCAGTAGAACATACTATCAGTATCTTCTTGAATAATATCAAGCCTGAAATCAGCAATACTGTGAGGATTGGTAACCCTAACAGTTTACCACAAGCTTACTACCTGGCCAGGTTACACGAGGCCAGTTTCATTGCACAAAGCAAGGCTACCAAGGCAGCAATAATGGTGCACCAACATTCTGCTGTGAGGACACCTCAAGGATAGAGCTCTACTGGGTGGGCAAATGTTGTTGCACCTGCCTATAAACCACATGTTACTGGGAACCTATATGGTTTCAGGAAAATAAGACTTACACCAGCTGAAATGGATGAGAAGAGGACCCAAGGTATCTGTTTCTTCTGTGATGAGAAGTTCACTCCAGGACATAAATGCAAGGCCAAGAGGCACATTTATTCCATGGAGATAAGTACTGAAGAACTAGTGGATAGTGAGGAACCAGAAGTGGAGGTTGATGATATTGAGGAGCCTTAAGAAGTAGTAAATCCTATTGAAAGTAGTGAGATATCTCTGCAAGCTCTAAATGGCACTAAGGGCTATAGAACTCTTAGAATACATGGCTTATCTGAACATAACCCTATCAATGTCCTCATTGATTGTGGCTCCACCCACAACTTCATTAATGAGAAGGCTGCCAAGAGAATAGGGTGCACAATTAGCCACATACAACCTTAGGATGTGTCTGTTGATGATGGCAGGATCATTCAGTCTATTAAGGGTAGTAAGAACTTTAAGTGGCTCATGCAAGGGGTTTTCTTTCAAGATGACTTCCTATTGCTCCTTATAGGAAGCTGTGATGTTATGATGGGAATTCAATGGCTGTGCAAGTTGGGAGATATCAAGGTCAACTTTGAGAGGCTTTTTATGCAATTTCTCTATCAAGGGAAATCTGTTACACTGCAGGGCACTTATCCTTCCTTTAAAACTGTTGATTCCAAGGCTTTGCATAACATTACAGTGGATACTGCCCAGATCTTCATGATCAAGGTATGTCCTACCAATATGTCCTCAACTGCACACTCTCAGAAAGTTGATGAACTTCCTCCTTCCATCCAAACACTACTCACTGACTATAGTAGAATCTTCTAAGAACCCAAACATCTGCCTCCTTCAAGAGGAGTGTTCGACCACCACATTCCTTTGGTTGAAGGCAGTGCCCCTATAAATTCTAGAACCTACAGATATTCCCCCATACAAAATTATGTGATAGAAGACATGGTGAATTAGATGATAGGTCAATGGATCATCCAATATAGCTCTAGCTCTTATGCTTCCCCTGTAGTTTTGGTTAGAAAGAAGGATGTCTCTTGGAGGTTGTGCGTTGATTATAGAGCTCTGAACAAGGTCATTATTAAGGATAAGTTTCACATACCCATCATTGAAGAATTATCGGATGAACTTGGAGGGTCAGAGATTTATTCAAAAATATATCATGAAATTAGAATGGCTCCCTCTGATGTACCAAGACGGCTTTTAAGACACACAGGACTCTATGAATACCTGGTTATGCCCTTTTGGATTGACCAATGCTCCATCTAGTTTCCAAGGGCTTATGAACCATATCTTTCAGGCCTATTTAAGGAAGTTTATCCTAGTGTTCTTTGATGATATTCTAGTTTTTAGCAAGACATTAATTGAGCATGAGCAACATCTCAGGCTCACCTTTGACTTATTAGTGCAACATTTGCTTTTTGCCAAAGGGAGTAAGTGTGTGCTTGCAACCACTAGAATTGAGTACCTAGGCCATTATATCTCTAATGAAAGAGTGACAACTAACCCCAAGAGAATTGAGGCCATCCAAGGGTGGCCTGAACCTACTAACCTTAAACATCTAAGAGGTTTTTTGGGACTAGTTGGATACTACAGAAGGTTCATCAAAGGTTATGGGGTTATCAACAAGCCACTTACTGATCTTCTTAAGAAAGACAGTTTCAAATGGTCTCCTCAGGCTACCTCAGCCTTCAATAATCTTAAAGAAGCCCTCACTTCTTCACTAGTACTAGTATTACCTGATTTTTCCACACCTTTTGTAGTGGAAACTGATGCTTGCAACAATGGAATTGGCATAGTAAAGGGGCCAGCCCATAGCTTACATGAGTAAGGGTCTCTCACCTCAGCACCAGACACTGTCAGTATATGATAAGGAATTGTTGGCATTGGTTATGGCTATCAACAAGTGGGCTCAATATTTAACTGGCAGGCACTTTACGGTGAAGACTGATCAGAAGGCCTTAAAATTTCTTCTTGAACAGAAATTGCATACAGGGTCACAATTGAAATGGATAGCAGAGTTGATGCAATATAATTTCATAATTGAGTACAAGAAAGGTAAGGAAAACAAATTGGCTGATGCCTTATCCAGACTGCCTGCAGCTGAAGTGGATGCTTTTACTTTGTCCTCTATCCAGCCTGACTTGCTTCACATGATCACTCAAAGTTGGTACTTAGACCCAGATTTGACTACCTTGATCCAGACTTTAAAGGGAGGTACAGAGGTACAAAGTTACACCTCCATCCATGATCAACTTCTAAGACATGGCAAATTGGTAATTGGTCCAGACTCTAGTTTGAAGAAGAAAACTATGCAATTATGGTATGATTCCCCAATGGGACGACACTCAGGGATTGAACAAACATACATGAGAATAGCTTCACTGTTTTATTAGAAAGGCTTGAGAGAAGATGTTCATACTTATGTCAATTGCTGTGACAATTGCCAAAGGCATAAGTATGATAGGCCCCCTACCCAGGACTTCTATAGCCCTTAAAGTTTCCAATCACAGCTTGGAGAAGCATTAGCATGGACTTCAAAGAAGGACTACCAAAGTCAAAGGAAAAGACTGTGATTCTAGTAGTAGTGGATAGACTCACTAAGTATGCTCACTTCCTGAGTCTCTCTCACCCTTATTCAGCTTCAGAGGTGGCCAAACTCTTCATGGAACAGATTTACAGACTTCATGGTATGCCTGAGGACATAGTGAGTGACAGAAACCCCATATTCACCAGTAAGGTTTGGAAGGAATTGTTCTCTATGCATGGGGTAACACTCAATACATCCACAACATACTACCCTCAAACTGATGGCCAAACAGAGGTCAGCAATAGATGTCTAGAGACTTGCCTCAGATTCTTTTGTTCTGACTCCTAATCTGACTGGTGTTCATACCTTTCTTCTGTTGAATGGTGGTATAACACCACCTTTCACTCTTCTATACAAGCAACACCATATGAAGCTTTATATGTCCAACCTCCTCCACTTCATTTACCCTATGTAGCAGGTGACCTAGCTATGGAAGAAATAGACAGAAGTCTCTTGACTAGAGAATTCAAACACCATCTTTATAAGGCATAACAAAGAATGACTCCTCAGGCTAAAAAGCATCGCTCAGATAGGCAATTCAAAGTAGGATACTGGTTTTACCTCAAAATCCAGCCCTATAGACAAGTGACACTATCAGGTTCCCATTTCTCAAAACTTTCAGCTAAATATTATGGCACGTACCAAGTCTTACAAAAAAATGGTCATGTAGCATACAAGCTATCTCCCCCACCCCAGCTACTCCTCCACCCCACCTTCCATGTTTCCCAACTAAAATTATGCCATAACTTACCCTCCAATATCTCACACCCTCGTGTCCTTGACATTTCCAGTACTTACTGTCCAAGTCCCCAGAAAATCCTTGATCGACGTTTGGTTCTAAAAGGGAGCAAGGTCGTTACTCAAGTTCTAATACAATGGGACCAGCTATCTCCAGAGCAGGCTACTTAGGAAGACTATCAATCTCTCGTGGTTCGATTTCCTTCCTTCCTTGAGGACACGGAAATTTTTAACAAGGGGGACTGATACAGAGAAAAACAGAGCAGCTTGCAGAGGTTGTACATTGTGTTGCACAACTGAGACTTAACGACCAGTTAGTTAGGATTATCGAGTTCTGGAAATGTTTAGTTAAGTCCCTTAGTTTTTAAATTAGAAGTTCCTTATATTACACATTGACCCCTTAATTTATTTTGTCTTATACCAATTGAGTCCTGTCCAGATATATATTGAAATGGCAGAGTGAATGAGTACCTTACTGGAACCCTTAGGTCATTTTCAGAGGTTTATTCCTTATATAAGTTGTAATTATCTTCTTTTATGGATATGAATGGAACCTTATCTTATTTTACCCTAATTTAGCTTGCATTTTATCTTCTTTTTTTTCTTCCTTTTTTCTCTTCTTTGCTGATCTTCTTTACTGTTCCATTGCCCAGCGTATCAGGTTGGCATACTCGGCCACTCATCACCACCTCCGCGTGGCAGCTCACGACGGCCTACCATTGTTTTAAACTGAAATTAATCAGAAGTTGTTACAGATGAGTCGGTTGGGCCTCCGGTTTAAAGAATTCAAGCCTTTTTACCTTCGATTTAAAGAAATCTATATCTTAGATCCGTTTCAGTTGGTAGCACGTATTATTGTTTTTAGGCTATGACTTGTATGGGATTATTTTGTGGCTACCGGATGATATAAATTTTACTCGAGTGGCTATAAATGACTTTTGCTCGAGAATATACTCGAGGTGATAATATTGGTGATACTTCACAACTAAATGAGCTTCAAGTTTATTTGTCGCAAGGACTTGAACCAAAGAATCCCTACAGCTCCTTTGATGTTTTAGAATGGTGTAAGGCCAAAGAAAAACACTATCCGGTTCTTTCAAGGATGGCTCGATATATTTTAAGTGTTCAAGCTTCAACAGTGGCATCGGAGAGCACTTTCAGTCAAGCGAGACTTCAAATCGGTGATCATAGAGCGTCTATGAGGGAGAGCTTGGAAAAATCAGTACTCTTTAGAGATTGGATCCATTTGGAAAGAAGAAGTTTTGGACTTGCTGAATCACAACCGAAGATCGACGAAGCTTTTGAAGAAATGCTAGCGGAACTTGCGGAGGATGCTGCTTCGCCCGAAAGCGGTGATGAACAAGCTTCTTTTTCGCCACTACCAACGAAAATTCCTCCGAATCTTGAAAGATTTATGAAATTTGTTAGAGATAATATGTAGACTAATATGTAACTTGTATTTTGGCATATCTTCATTAGTTTTTTTTCCTTGTAATGGTGGTATTAACACCTTGTTGTGCTCATTCCGTTGGGGGGAGGAAGACTAAGAAAAATATTTTTATTTTTTGTTAATGTCGTAGTAATAAAAATTGTACGACATTCCCCTGAATATTTATTTGCAATTTTTTTTGTGTTTAAATTTGAATTAGAAGATTTAAGTCACAATTATATAATATAATTTACAAGAAATAATATAAGGCTATATATATATATATATATATATATATATATATATATATAAAATTTACAAGAAAATGCCTTAGATTAAAAAAAAAGAAAAAGAAGCTCGAAACACTTAAGCTCGTTTAGGCCCGTGGCCCGGCCCATTTAGCCCGGGACCATGTGAGCTTAGGCCCACAATGGGCTGGTTCCACCCTCCGGGACCATTTGGCCTGGGACCGCCAGAGTCCAGCCCGCCAAAGCCCGGTACTGTTAGGCCTGCCCATTTAGACCCGGGCCCGGCCCAGAGTACAGCATTACTGGAAACCTCACACACTTTGCCCCATCTTTTAGAGGTTTCAACCCTCACTTAGTTAGAAGCAAGGTTCATTTCATCTAAAACGAGGGGTGTACATGGACAGGGTTAGTTCACTTTTTATCAAAACCAAACCAAACCAACTATATCGGTTTGGATTGGTTCGGCTTTGTCGGGTTTTTCGGATTTTCGAGTTTTTTGTTACTTAAATATTATTTCAATCTTATTTTTTTTAAAATATTTGATATGTATACTTCTATTTAGTAAAATATAAAAAGTTGACAAATATATTATCAACTAAAATATTCTTATGCGAGAATTTCATTAGTCAACACATAATAATTATTTTTTTAGTTGTCTGACAATAATTTTTCGTTGATATACACTTTCAAGTTACCCGAATTTAGTAATTAAACATAAAAATCAATATGATACCTAAATATTAATAACCACTTGACATTCGAAAAAGATATAAGAATTTAATACATCTTAACATATGATATGAATATGTAAGAACAAAGAGATAGACGTATTTCAGTAACATTTGATAAGAAACTTATCATACAACCCATTATTTAAGGTCAATAAATATGGAGCATTTCATATTCTATTAAAATTTATATCCCGCAAGAGAATCCCAAATATTTCTGGATATTTTTTAAAGAAAATTTTATATAAAATCTTAAATAATATATAAAAATTATATATTTATATTTCGGGTTAGTTCGGATTTTTTATTCAATACCAAACCGAATTGGGTTTTAGTCTATTTGGTTTGACTTTTCGATTTAGCGCGGTTTTTTTTACACCCCTATCTAAAACCTTGCGACCAGTGTTTCATTGCACTTAATAGTGTATACAAATCTTCATCCTCGCCACTGCTAGGATTAGGAGACAAGCTCTATCTTTTACGTGTTGGCATTTGAATTTAATATAATATTCCACCTAGATTTCAAGGTTGTAGCTAGGTAATTATACCGAATATACACGCACGTATAATCACACTTTTCCAAGGCTCATAGTACCTAGATACTGTACAGGTTAAACGATCTTTCAGCACATACCTCGAGCTAGAAGCTAAACTTTGATATTTCTGCAGACGGCAAGCAGTTCAGGTTGCCTTTCACATGAGGGATGGCAATGGGAGGGGGTGGGTTTGGCAAAACCCAGAAAAATTTCAACCCGCCCCACGCCGTATAATTATCTTTTAGTTTTCAACCCGTCCTGCCCCGCTTGGACCCGCTTAATTTTTTTCTTTTATTTTTTGGTCATTAGGCCTTTAATAGATACTTAAAAAATATTATGTATTCGAATTTATAGTTTAAATCAAATCAAATAATTTAATATTTTAAAATATAATGTGAAAATATATGGTAAAAGTATATCTAAAGAAAACTTATTTTACATTCAGTGATTTGATATACATATAAAGCTTTGTTTCAAAAAAGATAAAATTCAAAGTTGCCCGGATTGAACCTGAAACCCGCCACGCTTAAAATTTTAAAAATTATTTTAACCCGAGCCGCACCCTCACACCACCCCATTGCTATCCCTACTCCATGGTCTTGTGACCAAAAACTTTGTCTCACTCTGAAGAATTTAGTAACAATTAGAAACACATCCAGTACAGCATGAGTTTCAACAATATCAATTAGGTGCGTTATTGAACTAACACCAGGTTATAATCTTCCTCGTAAATGACAAGGCACATATTCCTACGCTCTTAGGGGTCATTTGGTATGAGGTATAAGAAGGTATAAGGATGATATAAAAATTTAATACCACCTTAATACTCTTTTTGGTTAACAAACCAGGTATAAGTTATCCTGGTTTTAATTTTAACATTGGGATAACATATACCTTATAGAAGGTGGGGTAATTAACACCGGTATAACTTATACCTTATTAGAAATTATGCAATTGTCATTTTTAATACTACATACCAAACAATGAATAAACGACAATCCCAGCATAACTAATCCCAATATAACTTCTACTGGTATAAATCGTATTCCAACCAAACGACCCCTTATTTGGGTAATAAAGACCATATTTGTGAATACAAACCAAGAGGGGCATTGGCTAGCTTCTACAACAAATAAATAAATCAAGAACTCCATTAAAGCGTTGCGTGTGTATTTTCACTCATCATACAGTTCAACAGCCTGGATATGCATGACTAGCAAGTATACAAAATAACAAGGTTTCTCTCCAGAAGCAAGGTAATCCAAGCCGCGGAAAACTTTCCAGGCTTATTTCATTATTATATATTGCATTCCTTCAGTTTCCTATGACTATCAGCTGTGTTAGCAGGTTGCGGAAGCTATTAATAGATGAAGTACCCGACCACTGCAAAAATAACAATACTGCTAAATGAAAAGTTTAATAAAGTGTCAAGCAGCCTCAAGTCTTTCTGTGTTGTCAAGCGAATAGACATCCATAGCAAGATGAGAACGATGGATGGTCAAACTGGCAGAAATGAAGCTTCAATACTTGCCTTATCTGCTCAGCCAAGCCTCTTTCTTCAGGGTATACAAAAATGCTCAACTAGCACCTGAAAGCTCCATCCATCTAGTCAACAGACCTTGAAAATCAGTAGGGCAAAAAGTATCAACATTACAACAGTCTACGATAAAATTCGAGCTTTAGATCTTGTGTATACCAGACATGTTAACATGAATTACTATCATGCTGTGACTTTCAATTTACACAGGAAAATAGTTGAACTACAATTCTATCCATCCAGATAACTGCTGCCAGGTTGCTACTAGTATTGGGAAAACCTTCAGAGTGGAAAAAATTTAACGAGCTATGTGCATTACAGTAATTGCAACCTAAATTGCTCAACTAGGGTGTGGGTGTCCGATATGGGTTTGGATCTAGAAGTCGGATTCTTCATGATCTAAATTTTAAGATTCGGCATGCGGATCCAAGTACGGATATGGGTGCGGGGATTCGGCTAAAAGTAATTAAAATATCTAAAAACAGAGTTATAAAAATATGTCTAAATTATGAAACATGATGTAGAAAACTTATAAGGTATTCCGGGAAGGAGAAATTTTGAACAAGAGGAGAATCCGAGGAGATAAAAGGAAAATGACAATAGAAACTTTTTATACAAAGTATTCCATTTTCTTCAATTTCACCCTATCATTTGTTTTGGTTTCAAAAATCAATGTATCTGTCCCCTAGATTTCTCAGTTGATTTTGGTCAAAGTACCCAAAATCGGTTGACCAGATCCCGTATGGATCCCACACCAACGTCGTGTCGACACAGGTGCGGTACCAAAAGTAAAGAGTCCGACCAACTTAGATACAATATCTCAAATAAGGGAATCACACCATTTTTG
Source organism: Nicotiana glauca (assembly GCA_026770625.1). Classification (NCBI taxonomy): domain Eukaryota; kingdom Viridiplantae; phylum Streptophyta; class Magnoliopsida; order Solanales; family Solanaceae; genus Nicotiana; species Nicotiana glauca. The sequence continues at coordinate 21,446 of MU775639.1, read as the reverse complement.
GCTAATTTTCACACTAAAAGAATTTCAAATAGTTTAAATTGGGAAGGGCCTTTATTTATATTTATGTATATCATTCAGGGATGCATGGGAAACAAGGTTGTTGAGCATTTGCGCTAGAATTGCAAAAGATGCATCTTTAGCAAGACGGCAAGCCTTGGAAACACTAATTAATACATCAAAACCTCAAAGTTTCATATCTTTCAAGCTTTCAGGATAGAAAAATAAAGATGAACGGCTATAATTGTAGCTGCCCAGAGTATCCCTTCAACATGTCTTCCTTTTGGATGACATACACATAAATTTCTCTAGGTCTAAATGATGACATAAAGCTTCCCAGAATTAACACATATTTTGTGAAGTCCCTAAAACTCAGTACAGCAGCAAAGGTTTTTGCATCAGAAAAAGTAATACATAAGAAATGAAATGAAACTTAGCTAACCTCATGCTACTCCAAACGTTTGAAGCCTGTCACAGTGAGGAGTTGGGTACTTCCTGTTCCATTGTCGCCTTTGGAGTTCTATATGACAGTAACGACCAAGCATATTTTTGTAATCCCTGATAACATGGTCTTCAATGTTTTCTCGAGCAGGACTATCAAGAGGATATTTCTGATCAAATTCAGGCGATTTAACAAAATATTCTACTCCATGTTCTTCTGTAATCTTCCGAAACTGATATTGGTAGTTCTTCTGCAAAGAATACTCAGGCTCCGAGAAAGGAAGATAAGCAAGTAAGATGATAAGCAAAAATGGTAATAACTGAAGGAGGAGAAGCAAGTTAGGCCCAGTGGAACCTAAATCCTCTCTCTGTGGAGCAGCATTTGTTCTTGTCCTGTAAACATGAGATGTCCTAAACATATCAGAACGACCAAAAAATGCCCTGAAAATCTCGTCAGGATCAAAATCATCATCATAATAGCTGTGCCCAGTTCTCCTCCTGCGTCTAACATTATGCTGCTGATTATACTCAAAATCCTCAGCCAAACCAGTCTGGTCATACTGCCTCCTCGAATCATCATCACTCAAACACTTAAATGCCTTAGAGACTTTCTTAAACGCCTCTTCAGAGCCCGGAGCCTTATTTTTGTCAGGGTGAACTTTCAATGACAGTTTTCTGTATGCTTTCCTGATCTCCTCAACTGAACTACCCTTCTCTAGACCAAGAATAGCGTAATAGTCCTTCTTAGTCTTAATTTGCCTAATCAACTGCACGTGTTCTTCTGTATAGTTCCTCTCCACGTCAGATACATTATCAGACTTGACACGACTCGTGACATTATTCACATTTTCAACATTTCTAACCTCACTTGAGGACCCAGTAGCTGATGACTCCAGATTTTCACAAGCAGCCAAAAGATCTTCTACAGATAAATTACTGTTAAGGCGCCGTGCAATTCTAATAAACTTGAGCGCTCTCTGCTTATTGCCAGATGCAATTGCGTCCTTGGCAATACCAATGCATTTTAAAGCCTCATCCTTGTTACTATCCATCCTATTGTTCAAATCAACAACTTCAACTCAACTCGACAAGAAACCTTAAACTGAATTTCGGCACTGAAACAGAAACACAATCTTCTACGGATCACAATACACCCAGAGAAACAAACAATCGCAATTTCATTTCACCTGATTACCAAAATACCAAACAAACTCAAAATTATCACACATAAACATGCAATGAGCATTTTACAGTATAGGTTAATACTCCCTCCATTTCAATTTATGTGAACCTATTTCCTTTTTGGTCCGTGCCAAAAAGAATGACCCCTTTCCTTATTTGGAAACAAATTACCTTTATGCAATGATTTATAGCCACACAAAATATATGTTCCTCATTTTACACCACAAGTTCAAAAGTCTTCTCTCTTTTCTTAAACTCCGTGCCCAGTCAAATGGGTTCACATAAATTGAAACGGAGGGAGTATCTATTAATCAAGACAAAAAACACGCAATCTACTATAGATCATGAGACACACAGAGAAGTGATGAAAAATTCACCTGACTACCAATAAACACAACAAACTGCTCCAAATTAACAGACAAGCAAGTAATGAAGCACAATAGTGTTGATCAATAACATAAAATATGAAATTATTACGAGATGTTACAATTAGAACTTGAAACACATGGAATTGTATCATAAATGAACGAATAACCACTCAAAAATAGACATTATACAATCACATCACAATATTCACAGAGAAGCAATCGCAATTCAATTTACCTAATTAA
>MU775639.1:0-11340 GCA_026770625.1 Nicotiana glauca | reverse complement strand
TTTTTTGGTATTTTCTAACTAATTTCATTTTGTATTTTTGTTTCAATTTCTTTCACTTTATTTCCAACAATTAAAACACATACTGATACTTTCTACACAATAATCAACCAATTTCAATCAAAATTATTTTTTGTATTTTTATTTTGGAATTAATTGCTTGGGGCAAAAAATCACGTGCTCACAAGATTGACTTGAGATCTAACTACCATCAGTTGAGGATTAGGGCATCCGATGTCCCTAAGATAGCGTTCCGCACTCGTTGCGGGCATTATGAGTTCTTAGTGATGTCATTCGGGTTGACAAATGCCCTAGTAGATTTTATGGGTTTGATGAACCGAATGTTCAGGCCTTATTTGGATTCGTTCGTGATCGTCTTCATTGATGATATTTTGATATATTCTCGCAATCAAGAGGAGCACGAGCAACATCTTAGAATGGTTTTTTAGACCTTGAGGGATAGTCAGTTATGTGCTAGGTTCTCTAAGTGTGAGTTCTATTTGAGTTCAGTTGCATTTCTGGGTCATGTTGTATCAGCAGAGGGTATTCAGGTTAATCCGAAGAAGATTGAGGCAGTCAAGAATTGGCCTAGACCAGCATCAACTACAGAGATTCGGAGTTTCTTAGGATTGGCATGCTACTATTGTCGGTTCATGGAGGGGTTCTCATCTATCGTAGCCCCGATGACCAGGTTGACCCAGAAGGGTGCCCAGTTTAGATGGTCGGATGAGTGTGAGGCGAGCTTTCAGAAGCTCAAGACAACTCTGACTACGACATCGGTGTTGGTTTTGCCCACAGGTTTAGGGCCTTATACAGTTTATTATGATGCTTCTCGTATTGGACTTGGTGTAGTGTTGATGCAAGATGGCAAGGTATATGCCTATGCTTCGCGGCAATTGAAGATTCATGAGAAGAACTATCCAGTTCATGATTTGGAGTAGGCAGCCATTGTTCACGCATTTAAGATTTGGAGGCATTATCTGTATGGCGTGGCATGTGAGGTGTTCACGGATCACAAGAGTCTTTAGTATTTGTTCAAGCAAAAGGAGTTGAATTTAAGGCGGAGGAGTTGGTTGGAGTTGTTGAAATATTATGATATCACCATCTTATATCATCCAGGAAAGGCCAATGTGGTGGCCGATGCTTTGAGTAGGAAGTCAGCCGGTATGGGCAACCTTGATTATATTCTGGTCGGTGAGAGACCGCTTGCTTTGGATGTTCAGGCTTTAGCCAATCAGTTTGTGAGGTTTGATGTTTCTGAGCCCAGTCGTGTATTAGCTTGCACAGTGCTTGTTCTTCATTGTTAGAGCGTATCCGGGATCGGCAGTATGATGATCCTCATTTGTGTGTCCTTAAGCAAAGGTGCATCACGGAGGTGCCAAGCAGATTAACTTGGGTGATGATGTAGTTTTGAGATTTCAGGGTCGAGTTGTGTGCCTAATGTGGATAGACTCCGACAGTTGATTTTAAAGGAGGCCCATAGCTCCCGGTACTCTATTCATCCGGGCGCCGCGAAGATGTATCAGGATTTGCGGCAGCATTATTGGTGGCGGAGAATGAAGAAGGATATCGTTTCATATGTGGCTCGGTGTTTGAATTGTCAGCAGGTTGAGTACGAGCATCAGAGGCCTGGTGGTTTATTTTAGAGGATTGAGCTTCCCGAGTGGAAGTGGGAGCGGGTCACTATGGATTTCGTTGTTGGACTCCCACAAACTCGGAGGAAGTTCGACGCAGTATGGGTCATTGTTGATAGGCTGACTAAGTCAACGCATTTCATTCCTGTGGCAGTCACCTATTCTTCTGAGAGGTTAGCTGAGATCTATATCCGGGAGATTGTTCGTCTTTATGGTGTGCCCGTGTCTATCATTGACCGAGGTACACAATTTACCTCGTGTTTTAGGAGATCAGTCCAGTGAGAGTTGGGCACGCGGGTTGAGTTGAGTACAGTGTTTCATCCTCAGATGGACGGGCAGTTCGAGCGGACTATTCATATTTCGGAGGATATGCTCTGAGCTTGTGTCAATGACTTTGGAGGCTCGTGGGATTAGTGTTTTCCTTTAACGGAGTTTGCCTACAACAACAGCTACAAGTCGAGTATCCAGATGGCTCCTTATGAGGCTTTATATGGTAAGCGGTGTCAATCTCCGATTAGATGGTTTGAGCCGAGAGAGGCTCGGTTGTTAGGTATGGATCTGGTTCAGGATGCCTTGGACAAGGTCAGGATCATTCAGGATAGGCTCCGTACAACTAAGTCCAGGCAAAAGAGTTATACCGACCGCAAGGTTTGAGATTTAGCTTTCATGGTCGGTGAGTGGATATTGCTTCGAGTGTCGCCTATGAAGGGCGTGATGAGATTCGGGAAGAAGGGCAAGCTTAGCCCTAGGTTCATTTGTCCGTTTGAGATTCTTGATCGAGTGGGGAGGTGGCTTATAGACTTGTATTGCCGACGAGCTTATCAGCCATGCATCCAATGTTTCATGTGTCCATGCTTCGGAAGTATCATGGCGATCTATCCCACGTGTTAGATTTCAGCACTGTCCAGTTGGACAAGGACTTGTCTTATGAGGAGGAGCCAGTAGCCATTCTAGACCGGCAGGTTCATCAGTTGAGATCGAAGAGTTTTTCTTCTGTTCGTGTTCAATGGAGAGGTCAGCCTCCTGAGGCATTGACCAGGGAGTCCGAGTCCGATATGTGGAGCTGTTATCCCTATCTTTTCCCCGACTCAGGTACTTCCTTCTTTTGTCCGTTCGAGGACGAACGGTTATTTTAGAGGTGGAGAATGTGATGAAATTTTGTGTTCTGAGGCCTTAAAATCTCTCTTAGCGTTGCCTCGATTTGCATGTGCAGTCCAGGCGCATAGCCGGAAAACTTAAATGAGAAATCTGTGAAAAATGATAAATTTTGACTATAAAATAAAATCAATTTGGCTTTGGTCAACGTTTTGGGTAAACGGGCCCGGACTCGTAATATGGGACTTGGGCGTATTCCCGGAATCAAATTCTGAAGTCCCAAGCCTAGGGGTGGGCATCGGCCGGTTCGATTCGGTTATGAATATTATCGGTTTTGCCTATCGGTTATCGGTTTATTAATATGATAAACCGATAAGAAAACCAATAAGATATTGGTTATCGGTTATCGGTTAATCGGTTATTGATCATTATCTATTCGGTTATCGATTTACCCGATAAGGTAAAACTAAAATTAAGAGTGCTGATATATATTAGCAAAGGTGTGACAATATTTCTCATAATATTAGCCGCTTCATGAGATGGTTATATCAAATGTTTAGCAATACCTTTTCTGTTTCTATTATATCAAATAATAAGGATATGTAATATGTTTAGTACAACAAATCCATCCAGATTACTATGATTCTGATACAAGCACTGTACCTAAATTTCATTAGTTAATTAGGAAAGCATATGCCAATAATTTATTATTTATACATAAGACAATTCATTATCTTATTCTTAAAGGACATACAACAAGCATCAATCTCAATTAAATCCACCCCATAACAATATATTAAACTTTTAAACAACAACATAAAAAATAGGAAAAGAATAATCAAGTCAAACAGTATAATTAAATACTATAAAAGGGAATTCATTTTTGTAGAGAAACAGAGCTGACCATATAAATGATTGAAGAAGAACTAATCAAAACTCTAGTCGAGGCAGGGTCTATTACTCAAGAACATTAAACAACTAATAGCATGCGTTTTAACAAGTAGCTATTTTCAGAACTTGGTTGTTTTCAGGCATATACGTGTAATAAGCTCCAGGTCTTTTCACAAATATGAACATAGAAGAGAAAAGTATAGCACAGAGGTGGGTTCAGGATTTTTAATCAATTTAACATGTACAGCATACCCAGATTTAACAGTTAAGAACATAAAACACTGAATCAAAGAACGGAAAGATTCAACCATTAACGAAAAATAAAAGAAAGGTAGAAGATTTGAGCAACAGATTTCATGGAGGTTTGGGGACTTAGTTTTTTTTTTCCGTGTTTTCTTTCTTTTTCGTTCTTTTCTATTTTCTTTCTTTGTTCTCTTCTTTCTTCATTTTTCTTCATGTTTCTTCTTCTTTTTCTTGATTTTCCGGCGTTTCAGAGACTTAGAGTCTCTGGACGTTTAACTCTTCCAAACAGACTCGTGGAAGTCTGGTTTAGATGTGTACAAAGGTACTTAGAGACCATGAATGTGGTTTTTTTTGAAAGCTTTGGATTTTGGGTACTCGCCGGAGTGAGGTTCTGGTGAGAAACTTTTTTGATATTTGAAGGGTTTGAGTTATATTCGAGGTATGGGACTTAGGTAGGGTGAAAGAGGAGTTTAAGGCGGTTCTGGGGTGTTAAGGGCGATAGCTGGTTCAAAAGTATTGGTCGCCGGCTAGGGTTCCAGCGACCTGTTTTTCAAGATTCGAGAAGAACGGAAGGTTTTTGGCTGAAGCTAAGGTGATGGGGTGAAATAGGAAGAGGAATATGTTTAGGGGTGTGAAGGCTGGTCGAAGAAGATGACTGGAGATGGACCACCGGTAGGGTTCCGGTGGTCTCAGTCAGAGAGAAGAAGGAAGATAGGGGCGGCTAGGGTTATGTGTATAATGTGTATATGAACGGAGGGTTATAGTTATATAATAGAAATGTATTATTGATTTCTGTCCGTCAGATTAGATGAGATGAACGACCAGGATCACTTTGGCCTTAAAACGACGTCGTGTCTTTTAAGTGAAGATCCTCCCTTGTTCTCCAGGTGGGTGCTTGACTACTGAAACTTTCTATGTTCCCACGTTGTCCACATTAGTCACATTCACTTTTAAAGTGATTAATAAGAATTTGAATCTTTTATCCCTGTTCTAATCAAAAAATAATTATTAGTATAAAATGGTGGTTAGCTGCTGGCATTCTTGTTGGCCATGCTTCCGCTTCTGAACTTGCTCCGACTTGCTTCTTTGAACTTGTTTTGTCTTGCCGTGATTTCCCGGCTGTCTTTCCAACTTTCTGATCCTGACGACCCAGAGTAGCACCAGTAGATTTGACATTTCAAATCTTGTATATCTAGGTAAGTATATACTTAGTTATTCTCACTATTCAAACACAGTACGTACAGGATAAGAAACAATCTCAAGACCATTTGCTTATGTTAATTGCATGCCTAGAAGTTGCTTGAGCCGTGTGGCCGATGGCGGAGAACTGGTGAGGTTTGAGGACTGAGGACTGAAGGTGAGGGTGACAGGGACTCAAGGAGTGAGGCGGACTGGCGGAGAAGGAACTGAGAAAGAGAAATTGAACCATGTATATGAAAATGAAACCCTAATATGTACTCCCTCCGGTCCAAAATAAGTGATTTTTTGGCCTTTTTTTTGTGGTCCAAAATAAGTGATTTTTTCAGATTTCAAGAATGAATGAATTATTTTTTTCTTACATTGTCCTTGGAGTAAATAGTGTTGGAATATGTGTTAGGAGTGTTTATGTGAGATAGTAAAGGTTAATATGGTCAATTCTATTGCTAATTAATGCTAAAAGGTGGATTTCTTAATTTGTGTGAAAACATCCAAAAAATCACTTATTTTGGACCGGAGGGAGTATATACCTAAGGGTAAATTAGTAAACTCTTATTGGGTTATCAATTTACCCAATAAGAGAATTGCTAAACCGAGCCCGAACCGATAACCCAATAATAAAAAAAATTACCCATTACCGAACAGTTAACCTAATAACCCAATAAGTAATTAACGGTTCGGGTTATCGATTTTACCCGATAGATGCCCACCCCTGCCCAAGCCCAAGAAATGAGCTTTTTAAAGAAAATTATTTTATGAAATTGTTTAAAGGAATTGGAAATGAATTTTGATTAGAACATATTGGTATCGGGCCCGTATTTTGGTTCTGATGCCCGGTACAGGTCTTATATGTGGTTTAAGATAATTCTGTGAAGTTTGGTAAGAAATGAAATATGTTTGATGTGATTCAGACCTTAATTGCAAATTTGATGTTTTAAGAAGTTTGAAATAATTCATTGCTTTTGAGGTTTAATTCGATGTTAATGATGCTATTTTGGCGATTTGATCGCACTGATAAGTTCATATGGTGTTTTTGAGTTAGTAAGTATATTTGATTTGGAGTCCCGAGGGCTCGGGTGTGTTTTGGAAGGTTTTGGACTTATAAAAAGTTGTAGGTTTTTGGTGTTCAGTGCTCAGGGATTTTGTTCTTTGTGTTCGCGTGTGCCCACTCGCGAACGCGTAAGGCAAATCTCCCAGGTGCCAAACTTCTTCTTCGCGAACACAAAGCTGGAGTCCCGAATGCAAGGCTAAGGGGGATACCCTTCGCGAACGCGACACATCACACGTGAACGCGATGTCTTGTGAGCCTGGGCAGGGGGAGGGGTATTAAACGTTGCAAACACGACCACCTGGACGCGAACGTGAAGGCTCGAGGAGTTAGTGCTCCTGCAAATGTGAGCCCACTTACGCGAACGCGAAGGTCTCCAGGCCTGACTCATCGCGAACGCGATGAGCCTGTCGCGAACATGAAGATCAATTTCGCCCAGTTATTTTAAATTTCAAAAACCAAAAACATTACGGGAATTCCACCATTTTTCATAAACTTCATATTCTCCTCACCTCTTGGGCGATTTTTGAAGAACTCATTTACCATAACCTCTTGGGTAAGTAATCTTTGACTAGTTTTCTTTCATTTTTATCAACACCCACTAGATTTCTAGGCCTAAAACATGAGATTAGGGGTAGAAAATTAGGGATTTGGGTAGAGTTAGGGTTTTTGATTATTTGGGAATTTGACCTCGTTTTGGGGTCGGATTTCAAAACAAATTATATATTCGGGCTCGTGGGTGAATGGGTGATCGGGTTTTGTCCGAACCTCGTGTTTCGACCAAGTGGGCCCGGGGTCAATTTTTTATTTTCTGGGAAGAATGATTAGAAAGCTATAATTAAGTATTAGAATTGGATTTTTAGCATTTATTGATGTTATTAAGTCGATTATGTATAGATGCAATTGATTTGGAGCCAAATTTGAAATGGAAAGCGGTGTTTGAGGCTTGAGTTGGCCGTGAAAGTTTGAGGTAAGTGTTTGGTCTAACCTTAGCTTGAGGGATTAGGAGTGTGTCCTATTTGCTATTTGTTTCTTGTCGAGTATGACGTATATGCATGGTGACGGGTATCTATACGTTGGTGTCGAGCATGACCGTGGGTCTTATTTTGTAATTTTCGTGACTTCGCTGTATTATTCATGCCTTGGTGAATATTTCTATTTGTTGTGTAAAGTTGTGGAAAGAATTGTAACCTATGAACATTGAGGAGCGTTGGCTCCAGTTATATAACGAATTGTGAAAGTATAAGTGATAATTGAACCTCTAGAGCATTGGCTCGAGTTGTGAAATGAATTGTGAAGTAAAAGTGAGAAAGAGAAGAGATCATTATGTTGCCCCCTTACTGGGATATTATTGAGTTGTGGTTCCCTTGCATTGTGTTCTTAATCAATATCACGGATGCTTAGGTTGATGATTCTTTGTGTTAGAAGTTGTAACAAGTTTGATTATAGCTGAGGTAGTTTGATGTTGTAACAAGTTTGGTCATAGCGGTTTCTCCCTTGCCGGAACGTAATTACTTATGCTGTCGAATCCCTTGCCAGGATAATGTAGACCTTATTGATCCTTTGTCGGGACTCTCGTTATAATTGTAAATATTATATGTGGTTCGGGTTTCATGCCGCAACAATGATATATATGGATCGGGTTACACGCAGCAACAATGATAAATGATATGTATCGGGTTGCACGCCGCAACAGTGTTGTTATATATTGGGATCGGGTTGCACGCCGCAACAATTATTAATACAAGTGCGATTAGCTTGGATATTAGTTTCTTTTGTTTTGTTGTGAATGCTAAGCTGCCCTTAGACTGTTACTCTTGATTTACTGTTAATACTGGTATAATCCCATAGCATGTATCCCCTCTCATCCTTACTTGTTTATTTCTATTTTATTTTTTGACATACATTATATACTACACATATTTATTTGGTAGTCTGGTCCTAGCCTCGTCACTACCTCGTTGAGGTTAGGCTAGACACTTACCAGCACATGAGGTTGGTTGTGCTGATACTACTCTCTGCACTCTTTTGTGCATACCTCAGTGTTGTGGACATCAGAACGCAGTGAGATTGCTGATTCTTGATCATCAGGCGACCTGAGACAGTCTTGTATGTGTCCGCAGGCCTTGGCGTCTCCTTCCATCTACTATTCATGTTTCTTTCATGTATTTCTAGAGATAATGTTGTAGAATCAAACAATGTATACAATGTTAAAATATGATAATTAGGTAGTAGGTTAGCGAATCTTTAGAATCGTTCATTTATTAAGAAGATCTAATTGTTGTGGCATATCATATTCCTCTTTTCTACAGTTTTAACAGCAGTCTGTTTCTTAATGATATTCAGTATGAAACTATGTGTTGAACTTAGCACCTATTACTACTCATTCACACGGCTCTGATACCATTAGTGTTATGTAACAACACTTCAAGAAATTGATATTGAAGCTTATCTGCAGCAACACTTCAAGACAAATCATGGAAGAATCTTTCAGCAATACCAAAAATAATAAAGGAAAAGAAAAAGAATGAGAAGGTCCACCTTGTGAATTATTGGGGTAATAAAGAAAAACAACTTTTATAAAGAGATTCTTTAATAAAGTAGAGGCCCACTTTATCACGTTTGGGCATATTATTTTAAGTTGTAATTATTAGAATAACCTAGGCACACCTTATCAATAAATATCGGGCAATAAATATTTATTCAAAAGGATCCATTATATAAGGATCCTATCGGATTTAGTTAGGAACGAGCTTTTCTTTTTAGAAATTTTCATAAGTTTTCTCTTTTGGAAAGAACACCATCTCTTGTACATAGTTTTTATTTATAAAATTTTTGAATAAAATTCAAAAAATGTCTACTATTGGCCACAACCTCGAGTTATCTAGGTATTGCTAATTTTTGTTAATTCCTATTATATTAGGATTCATTTAGCCTAAATGATAGGCTAAATAATATTGTGTTGAACTTAAGCATACTAAGCCACTATGAACATATTTTGTTATTGTTAACAACTGTATCAACCGATAGTTCTAAAGTTGAGACTACAGAATCCAGGCAGTAAGCCCAGGTTATGGTTTCATAACCAGAGTTCCCATTGAAAAGACCCGATGTAGCCGAAAAGGGCGCTAAGGGTCGTGGGGAATTCATGTTTTGGGTTTGCTTGACAGGACTATTCGATTGACAGGACTGGTGTCTCGATAAAAACTTCCCTTGTAGTTCCGTCGAAATGATCTAGAACACAAATGTCCAGAAAATAAATTAAATTGCTTTTTTTGAATTTATTTTTTCAATATATATATATATATATATATATATATATATATATATATATATATATATATATATATATATGAAGAAGCTACTCCCCAATTTAAATTGGTAATTTTTTATTTTGTCTTATTTTCGTTTTTTATTTTAAAATAATATTAAAAGTCCAAATTGAAACTACTTCCTAATCAGAATGGATAGGTTTTTTCTTTTCATTTTTCTATTATAAAATAACCTGATATTCCAACTTTTTTGAAGCTTTGTCCTAAAAATTTATATTTGCCATCTTATGGTTATAGCACTTGGCTTAATATGATGGCTTTGTTTCTCCTTTTATTATATATTTTCTATAGACTTGATTTAATATGGTAGCTTTGCATATCCTTTTATTATATATAGATATGGACTACTGCTATTACGCTACCTAATACTTTTTATGTGACCTTCTCTAGATAATAAATTGCGTTGAGAAAATAAAATCAAGACCGAAAAATATTACAATAATCATAGTATGTCACGACCCTAGTTTGCCCTCCGTAAACCACCGTGATGACACCTAGTCTCTATGACTAGGTAAGACTAACAAATGCGAAAAAAGAAACAATTCGCGGAAGGAAAATAATATAACACCAAAATAACAAAATGAAATAGTGTCAAGATGCCGCTGGCATATAACAGTACAAGAGTCTCAACCTAACACTTCCCAAAATCTGGAACCCCATGAATAACAAGCTAAAAGATTAAATAATAAGCTCTAACTCTAGAATGTCTACCAACAAGGGAAAATACAGAAAGGGTTATACTAATACTGAGAATAGAAATGGACTCTTTAGTTTGCAGACGCGGTAGATATACCTCCAAGTCTCTACACAACGCCTCACCTCAAGCGTGATAAGTCTGAGTGGGAGTACCTGAATCTACACATGAAAAACATCCTCAAGAAGAGCATGAGTACACCACAACGGTACTCAGTAATTGCCAAGCCTAACCTCGGTCCGGTAGTGACGAGGAAGGTCAGGGGCATACTGAGGTTAAAGAAAATAAAAGATATATCAGTGTAGAGTAAGATAGTATATTTAAGTGCAATAGTAAAAAGTAACACAGGATAGAAGAACAACAACAAATTTAACAAAGACAAAGTAAACACGGAAATAACTACAGGTCAACGCAAAGATAACAACCGGGGATCTTTCAGTATCCAAAGGATCTCTTAGTATCCTCAATATGTATGCTGAGGATCTCTTGGTATCCTCAATACACGTGCTGGGGATCTCTTGGTATCCCGAAGATCTCTTGGTATCCTCAATATATGTTCTTGGGATCTCTTGGTATCCCGCAATACAGTCAAATTCAATATATGTGCATAGAATCTCCCGGAACACTATCCGTAGTCCCAAAATAAAAGAAAGACAATAATATCAAGAAAAGAATCAATTTCATTCGAGGGCGAAACAATATGAAGTAACACAGTATAATGATAAAGATAACAACAATTACAATAGAGAAAATAACTCAGAAAGAATACAGCTCAACACAGAAATGGCAACCGGAGATCTACCAGGATACCGTCCTGTAGCCCTAAAATGTAAATATCCAGCAACCGGGGATTTACCAGTATACCATCCTATAGCCGCCAAATGTAAACACCAGCAAATCGAGGATCTATCAGGATACCGTCCTGTAGCCCCCAAATGTAAATATCCAGTGGATCTCCCAGGTGTCGTCACGTAGTCCAACTCATAGTGCATTGGGGATCTACTGAAATCTCAATCCGTAGTCCCCAAATGTAAATGTCCAGGGGGATCGACCGGAATACAAATCCGTAGTCCCAAAGTAAATATGTAGGGAAATCTACCAGGATACTGTGACGACCCGATTCGTTGTCACATGAGTTACCACCCCGTTTCCCCCGTTATATGCTTGTTCATGTTTCAATATATGTATTTGGTGAATTTGAGTCAATTC
>MU775638.1:0-35546 GCA_026770625.1 Nicotiana glauca | reverse complement strand
AGTAAAACAACGAGAAATAACGACAGAGCTTAGCTGCAAAGCTGCGCCAGCGACTCGGCGAGATAAGTCCCTATCGCTTACATCTTTTAAGGACTCGGTCTCAGCGGCCACGCACAACAAGGTCATGTTCGCCGCGGCCTGCTCGCTGTCCAGCAACAGATTATATCTCGTTGGGATCATGAGCCAACGGTTAGGCCCCGCCGTCGCCATTTCCACCCGAGCATAGTCCTCTCGCGGTACGTCCGCAGACGTAGGAGCTCGTCCAGAAGCTGCTCTTCCTTCGCCAGCAGCCAACTCGGCGACAAGCCGGTACATCGCCTCCTTCGACTTGAGGGGAAGCAGTATCGACTACGACTTCCCTCAGAAGGGCCGCCCTCTCTGGGCGAATAGCATCACCCATGAAGATCGGTCTTGACTCAGGACGACGGGTAACCGCCTTCCTGCGCTCCACGGCTATGCCTTTGCCAAGAAGCAATCGGCGCTTTTTCCGCTCCGGCGACTCGTCGCCTTCGGAAGCCTCCTCTTCGGCAGGAGGAGATGGAGGCGAAGGGTTCTCCTCATTCATCGGTTCAACTACCGACTCGACTACGGGATGAGTAATCTCAGGAGCGTTCTCGACAGATGGCTCCCGAATTACATCCTCACCCTCGGAGCGAACGGCGTCAGAAACATACTCAATGGATGCCTCCACATCCGCATGCTCGCCCTCAGGTCGAGAAACCTCAGGAACGTCCCCATCTATACGCTCCTGAACTACATGCTCAAAATCGGAGTCCGTCGACGGGGAAGCAGCAACACAATGTCTTCTCCTCCTTCGTGGGGCGCTCCGGGCTGCCAACACATTAACCAAGGAAAAATACGTCAAAGAGTGTGATACCAAAGAATAGAATCGCCAAACCAGAAACTGACGCAATACCTGGAAGGCCATATTTCATGATAAACGCCACCCACGTCCTGCATTCTTCGGCGAGTGGGATCAACCGCCCCACCCACGCCCTAATGTCTGGCACGGACCGGGGCATGGACGCCCTGGCTGCAGATACAAAAAACAAGAGAGGTTACAAAGGTCGAGTAGGCGTAAATGATTGAAAACGTTAAGTGCATGAAACGACGCTTACGTTCGGGGTTTCACGCTTTAGGGAATCCAGCGAGGTCCGCCACTAAATCCGAGGTTCGAACAAAGAAAAACTTCAACCAGAACTGACGGTTGGGCTTGTCGTCTGTCTCCACGACCAAACCCTTTGTCCAACGATTCTTCAGCTGCAGCATCGTCCCCCTCATGAATCCGGGACTGAACAATTGCAGCAGATGGTGTATCGTGATGTCAAGTCCGGCCCTCTTGGCATAAGTCGTTAATATACGACATATTTTCCATGTGTAGGGGGTAAGTTGGGCCGGACATACATTAGAATCTACAAAGCTCTTCCGCCAACGGGTATATGGGGAGACCACACCCAATTATGAAGGGGTATTCATAAAAAGCATAGAACCCCGGCACGTGCACGTTAGCAAAATCCTCTCCGACCCTCTCCATGATCATTGTGGCCGGAATTTGGCATGCTTCCTGCAGACCGTCCAAATGTGAATCATCGAACTCTGAGCGGCTCCATGCGGAAGGTGGGCACCATTTGGGAAAATCCCTTCGAGCATGAAGATCTCGGGGAAGCACGTTGTCTACGGTGAGGGGAACGAGGGGCCTTTTGGTCTTTTTCCCACCACCCGAAGATAGCGGAGCCCTAGAAGAGGATCAATCCCCATCTTCTCTGTTTTGAAGACCTCGCCTTGCCATTTACAGAGTCTGTCTATGAATAAACGTATCGACGAACAAGACGACTAACTCCAAGGAAGACTCGAAGGATTCGACACAAAAGTGGTTAAAAACCCCGACAGAAGTTGAAATCAGAAGCAAAGGTCTGAAGAATTCAAAAGATGACCAAAAGAAAAAAAATCAAACCCTCTCCCTCATTTATAGACCATAAACACACAGAAATTGAAAAGAGAGAAGGAAACTAAAACGTCAGACCATCCCTGATCCTCCTCTGAAGCAGGTGTAATCATGGTGCCTGCCAGCTACGACGTCAGTTCCAAGAGTAGGCCACGCGTCAACTCCTCAAAAATATCATTTCCGCTCATTAAAGACGTATCGAGCATACGCCTCTAACAAGCGGAGGGACTAACTGTATGGGGTAAAATAGGACTCGACCTCAAGGGGGCCGAGTATGACTTTCCTCGCATCGGGAAAACGGCGAGAGTACGACTCTCTCTCTCCTACGTCTCCTATAGCAAGGACGTAACACAGACATAAGGGTATGAGCAGCGACATATGAACTCAGGCGTCCTCATTCAAAGAGCGTTAACGACCTCTCGACGTATCGAACTTTTGAGAATATGACGGACCCAGCCGAATGGGGTCGGAGTTGACCCTCAGTATGACTATACTGACGGGTACGCCCACTGAGTATACGCTTACTGAGACAAGGCTACGGCTCAGATATAAAACGGCAGCGTCCCTATCAGGGAGAGGTGGTCTACTTTTGTACCTTTTTCTGATTATTTCGAGGGAGGTCTCCTGCTATATAAAGGAGACATTCACATTGTAAAAGGGGGGATTATTTCTGAATGATACAACTTCTGATTATTTCTCTCTCTATCACTATCTCTGTGTTAATTATTCTCTCTTCACCTTCCTAGTGATTTTCATTGATAGTTCACATAATCTCGCCATTTCTTATCAAGATTCGCAATATAAAAGCTATAGATCTATATTCGGGGTTTATTATAGTTGATTACGATTTACCCCTTTCTCACAACTTTTGATTGTCCATAACTTATAAAGTAATCAATAACTTTTGAGTCAAACAGTATCTCCAATGCCTCGACAAAATACTAGTTCTTGCAGCATCTTGAGCCGGTAAAAGCTCAAGGATATGATCGATAACATTTTCGGGTAAACCATTGATTCTATCTTCTCTATCCCGTTCAACGGCAACTCTTTTTCCATCTGTTATGTAGGGAAAAGAATCAGAATTGATATTTTTTTTGTATGATAATGGTGTTCGAGTACCGGCCATTCTTGTTTATAGTGGTTGAGAGAGTCCTCTTCATGCCACCGGGTCAAGAGTTCGAACCTGGTACCTTGACAAACAAAAAGACAGTAGCGATCGGAGCTAACTTTTGCGCACCTTAACTACTCCACTGGCTACGTAATACCTCCAACCAGCACAGGTAGGGGGTTTGAAACCTAATTCTCTTAACCTAGTGGCAGTGCTTCTACTCAGAAGGGCTCGAAACCTAATTCTCTCTGAATGTTCCTTCTTCTTTGGTTAAGGTCTGCGCACACACATATACTGGGTTGTTGTTGTTGTTGTTCTTTTCTTCGACTACTTAATATGAGTAATATAAAACATTTTCATTTTTGGATGAGTTGACATATAGAAGTTATAAATTGAGGAATCTGAGTTGCTTTGTCAAATTTTAAAAATTGAAATTTCATCACTGAACAGTAAAATTTCCAACTCATTGTAGTAAACAACTAGTGAGAAAAACACTACTACTACTATTTTTCCTTCAAGCATAGTTTCATTTACAACCTAAGGATTACAACAACCATACATAAACTAAGCAGAAGAAATTGAATACTACATTTATGAAAAGGAGAAAAAAAGAAAGGAAAGAGAGAAGTCAATACCTTGAGTCATGTTGATTAGCAAAAGTTTCCGCTCTTCAAAAAAGACTTCGCACGATATTTGGCTCTAAATTTCTTTATCTAACTCTCTTTCACCTTCTCAATAGAGCTTATTAGCACCAGTTGGAAAAAGATACTCTCTCGTAACTTATTTGACTGGTACGAAGTTTAAGAAAAAAAAAAGATTTTTGAAATTTGTCGTCCTAACCAAATTCAGATGAGACCCAGAGTATTTGTGTGGTTATAAAAGTTTCTCATTAAGGATAGAGTAGTAACTTTAAGCTAAATTATTACCAAATTTAGAAAGAGTTCATTCTTTTTGGAACGGACCAAAAAAAAAAAAAAATTCACATAAACTGGAATACTCTCAATTTCAGCAAAACAGAAAACACTTTGTGCGTGTGCGCGCGCGAAAGGAGTAGGGATTGTGTTTGGGCTGGGCCTTAAATAGTACTCTCTTGGAGGAAAAAAATAAATAGTATGATTTACAACTGTTAATTGAAAATTAGCAGAAATTTTACATGGTATAACTAACTTATACCCTATATTGGGGAAGAATTAACCAAAATAGCCTCTCACCCAATCGGTTAAACTAAACATAGCCGTTGCATGTATAATATATATGCATAATTGTGTACAGTTAATGTATAATTTAGATATATGGCTAGAAAAAGTAAACATTAAATATAGCCGGGCTATTTATGTAAAGATCACATAATTGGGTTATTTTGGTTAAGATGAACTGGGCCAAGATGGGCTAAAATTTGGGTCATAGCCCAACCCGCCCAACTTTTATCAAGTTTTACTTAATATGTGTTATTTTCTTATGAATTGTATAATTACTAGTTATTTTCTTATGAATTGTATAATTACTAAATAAGATTATTTTTTTCCTTTTGTGATTGACATATATAACATATCAAACAAAAAAACATATTTCTAAGATATTTTGGCAAAGTTACTCATGGATCAATTTGAACTAAATATCATCCCCAACTTTAAATAGGTTAACATAAGTTGGGTCAAGATGGACGAAGTTCAATCAATAAATAACCGAATAAATACTAGCCCAACCTCGATAAGTTAGTCATTTGGGCTTGCGCCAGATTTGACAACCCTCGGTAAGTCCAACTTGCAATTTTTTGAAGCAAATCTCTTTAGTTTGAAAGTTAATAGTGCTACTAGTTGCATTTGCTCTTCATATGTAAAATATTTACAATAAATTGATTTGTATGCATTTGGTGTAGCTTCAAACTATGCCATGTATTTTTGTTTATTGGTATATACGTATCTACCAAAATCGTATATTTGTATGAGTGTGATCTGGTACGGCCTCTTGCTCCTCTTGCTCTTTGTAGTACAAGTTTATATAGTCATGATTTAATAAAACAAAAACGTTGTAATTTGATTTGATAATTAAATAAATTATAATAGAACAAACAAACAAATGAAAAATATTTTTTTCCATATCAAAAATAAAAATAAAAATTGAGTTGGATGTATTTGCTTATGACCTAGCGTTTTCAAATTGAACCGTCCAAATATGATCCAAATCTGTCAATTTGACATCCCTGCTTGCTACAATATTAATGTCTACCGGTAGAGCTGTCAATATGGGCCGGGTCGGGCTAGTCCAGCCCATGTGGGCTTTAGCAATTGACGGGCTGGGCTGGGCTGGGCTAGCCCACCATTTTGATGAGTCTTATAATGGTTAGCCCACTCCAGCCCTATGTGGGCCGCGGGCCTCTACGGAGCTGCCCATTATTTTTAAAAATATAATTTTATATTTTTTCTTTAAGTTCTGACCTAAAAAAAGATAATTATTTAAAAGTTAAAAAATATCTTGTTGGAAAAAATTTGCAAAACTTAATAACTTTTAATATTGTTCCAATATATTACAATAAACACTAAAAAAAAAGTAAAAGACAAGACTATATTTCATTCATTAAAAGTTAAAACTTAAAACAAACTATTCAAGAGAACGTTCATGATGCTTATGAGATATCCAACACATCATATTCGTCAAACACATTTGAATCCGCTTGTAAGGTTGTCTCAACATCTTCACTTTCATCTACAATTCATATGCAATATTAATTAATTAAATATTAAAAATAATTAAATTTTAAAAATTAATAATATTTAAATTCACATAAAAAAATATTAGCAGTTTGAGTTTGGGAAAACCTGTGCAGCCAATTTCGAATAGTAACAAGTGTTTGGACATTTTCATAATAATTGAAACTTCTGTACTTTGTAAGAACACGCCACCAATGCCAAATGTTGATTTCGATGCTAGAATGGTAATAAGAAGACTAAGTACATCACGCACCATCATTGAAAGATCGGGATATTTTCTAGAATGTTCCTTCCAATACATGACAACATCCATCTCTTGAAACTTCTCAAGATCAAGTTTTGGTAACATGACAATATCCTCTTAGTAAAGATCCAATTCTGACTTTTCATCTCTAAAGGTAGTATACTTTTTATTTTTTATATATTTTAAATAAATATTTAATTAGGCCCATGGGCCGGCCCAGCACAGCCTCAGTCAAACTTCACGGGCCACGGGCTTATTCGGGCTGGGCTTAAAAGCCTCATTTTGAAACGGGCTACAAAAATTCGAGCCCAACCCTGCTAAATCACAGCTGGGCTGGGCTGGGCTTGGCCCGTTATTGATGGCTCTATCTACCGGAGTGGACATGTTTCGAGCTTTTTCGAGTTATTTTTTCTCTTTGTTGTCTATTCTTTTGTTAAAATAACAAAAATATTATTATTTTTTTTTCACAAGATTATAAATTTTAAAAAAATGTAAAAAAAAATAACTAACAGCAAATATAGAATGAAGAGAAAGTTAAGAAATTTATTTTGAGAAAAGTATTTTGTGAATTAGAAAATATTATTAAGGATAAATTAGTAAAAGTGTTGGTCAAATTAAAAGTGTTTATAAGCTGAAAAATCATAAGTTGGGGGCGATCAGCTTATGACTTATGGCTTATTTTAGCTTATAAGCACTTGACTTATAAATATTTTGGTTGTCTATTAAACGCGTTTAATAAGCCAAAATGTGCTTATAATTCAGTTTGACCAGCTTATAAGCTTAGCCAAACACCATCTATGGCTTTTTTAAAAATAAATCAGTTTTTTGCTATTGACTATTTCTCTATGCCAACTTTGTTTTCTATACCATCTTTTCTATTCTTGACAAAATATCATGTTGTAACAGTCATTTAACCATTGCACCTGTCTCTCTTTTCACACTCAAATTTACATAGTCAAAAGGGCCATTATAATTGTTAAGAAATCACAATCCAGTGATCTCTAAATTAGCTGTCGAAGAATACTGCTCAAGCTAAAAAAAATGATTATTTATCTTAAATTAATTTGTTAACACTGATAAATTGGAACACAATTGACAAAATGACAGATGAAAAAAAAAATTGTATTTAGCATTATTAATGAACACTTTTTATTTTATTTTCAACACGAGTCTCTCATGTGTAAATTCGTTTATTATTGTTCCATTTCCCCTTTTTTCATCCTTTTCTAGGATTGTTACACAAAAGCCGGCAACAAAATACTCTTTTAATTTATCTAGCCGATACATATTGATTATGCGTTAATTATAGATAGTTATATATATTTTATATATGAATTGTATATATTATATATTTTTTGGCTACTTTTAGTTTAATAAATTAGATGGCGATTATTTAGGTTAATTTTTCTTCTCGGGGAATGTAATAAATACGAAAAATTATTTTTTGAAAATAGAGACGTGGGTCGTTTTCTTTAATAAAAAGACTCTATTTTAATTCTGTTGAGGATAAAGACGAACTGAAACAGAAAAATGGCCTACGATCCAAAAAACTTTTGGCAAAATAGAGTCAGTGCATCACTTTCTGTTACTAGGTATCACGACCTTATTGGAAAGAAAAAGTATCTTTTAACCAGGAATTGTTTTTTTTTTTCAATTAAAGTATTATTTAACCAGGACCTGTTTTTTTTTTTCTCTATATATTTTATTAAGCACTTTCAGTTTTAGATTCCCTGGTATTCTATGAAAATTTTATGGAAAATGCAGAATAGATCAAGAATCCAAATGGCCTGACTTCATGTCATCATTACTTTTGTTCACTTTATATTATAGCCCTTTTACCAACTTTTGTATCACATCATGTTGTGGGTGCGGTTATGAGTATCCAATACAATTATTCTTTAAAATTATCGCTAAGCGTGTTTAACCAAAAAAAAAAAATAGGAATATCGGTCAAAGCTTAATTTTAGAAGAACTCGGATTACTGATAATCAAATAAAAAGATAATTGTATAATAAGAAAGGAAAATTAGAATGAGAAGTAGCCGAGTAAGCAATATAAAGCAACGTAAATAAGTATATTCCAATAATAATTAGTGTCTCCATACAAATGTTATTTCTCTCCCTTTTATAGATATTTTCAAATACAAAATTTCTTTCCTCTCATAGTAGAGCCATTATGAACATTTAGTGACATTAATAAAACGTTATAATTGGTAACCGTAACTGTTTCGTGAAGATTCTATAACGTTTCTTATCATTTATGCTCATTAATTGAAGATATTACGAATCTGTACTTTTTATTGTCTTGGTTCATTCTACCGGTGTCTCTTCAAATTATCAAGAGGCCCGTGTGATCGTTCATTCTTGTCTTCATGACACTTCGCTCGCACCTGTTAAGACTCGCTTCTCTTTTAGTACTCTTTGCCAGCTGTTACTCTTCTAATGTTCCCGTGTCTTGACATGTCAGCCACATAATTAATTCCAAGTGTAATATCGATTCTTCCTCAATACAGATAGTCCCCCCACTTGCCATTTATTCAGCAATTGAATATTTGGGAAGTGGATCTTATTAAAACGGTCATTTTTGCCGCCGTTTCCCACATACCATTATACCTTTTTCTGAACTGACGTTTCGTATGTCAATTCCATTTAATGAGTGTGACATGTGGCGCCCTACGATTGGTTATGTAACTCCTCGTCGCCTTTTAGGGCTTTTTTTACTGTTGCATCAATCATGAAGTGACAGTTTATATAATGACATTTTCATCATTACCTTTTTGTTTGAGGGTTGCTTCAAAGTATCAATATATCCTTTGTCTTTTCTTTCACGAAAAAGTTTCCCATACTTTGTCATTCAATCTATTCTTCATCTTCTCATAGTTATGTCTTCTTCAAACCCTGATCCTAAAAAGGTTCTTATTGTTGATGAACTTCCCCTCGGTCCTACTAGAAGCAGGAGAGGTGGTAGGCTGTGTAGTTTAGGATCAGTTTCCGTTCGAGGTTCTCCTTCTCAACCCAGTCGTACTCCTCCATCATCTTCTAGAACTAGGCCTTCTCTTTCTCATAGGTCTTCCGCTAGAGGTAGGGATTCTAGTGAGCCAATTTGTGAGCCTACTGTAGACGAGATTATCCCCGCTAAGCTTTCTTTTTGTATTGACAGAGAGTCGATTAGAAACCAGGTCTCCTCTATGTCCTATCATGATCGTGCCGATGTTTACCCTTCACGGATTACTGAAGATTTAATCTTTGTTGTTCGTAGAGATTGTCATTGGAAGTTTGATTTCCCAATTCTGATCCCTAATGCAAATCAAAGGATCATTTCTTTCAAAGCTGGCTTTTCTTTTGTGTATACGTACCCCTTTACATTAGACTATAGACCCCATATTGATTCGGTCATTATTGAATTTTGCCGCTTCTTCAATGTGTGTTTAGGACAAATTAGCCTTATTGTATGGAGGGTTGTTGCACATTTAAGGTATTTGGCTAATTTGGCTCTATTTTCTTTCACCTTTTTTTATCTAATCCATCTCTACTCTCCTAAATTATTCTGTCATAGGATTTTTACTCTGGTGGCGAGGAGTAAGAGAGTTTTAGTCAGCCCTGAGGACGATAAAGATCGTGGCTGGTACGCCCGATTTGTTGCTGCTCCTACGAAAGGGTTAGTAGGTGAAGAAAATATGCCCTTCCCTGAGAAGTGAAATTTTGTACGTAAGTTTTCTTTACAACTTTCTCTCTTTTTATAAAAAGAGTTTGTACTTCCCGTGACTATTTTAATTTTCTTTTTCAGCAACCATGGGAACTGTTGAAGGAATTCCCAATTTACGTGGTTCGATGGAAAAATTATTGACAATTGCTCCGATGGAAGTAAGATCTTGGAAGTAACTTTCGAATAGGTTTGGTTGGAAGGTTAAGACTCACGGTAAAATTTTTATTTCCTCCTTTTCCTTCATTCATTCTCTCTTTAGAATTTATTAACCCTCCTTTTTATCAGGGTTTCCTATTCGATGTGTGAGTGCTAAGTCAATCGCAACTTCTAGACTTTCTTTGGCAAGAGCTTAAGAGATAATCTCGAGTTCTTCATCGAAAAGAAAAGCTGATAGACCATAGGATTTTGAAGATGAAGAGGAGCAGGATGGAAGCTCTTTAGTGCGTAAGCCGCGGGCTAGAAGACGTGTCATTTTGGATGACGAGGCTTCTCCCCCTCCTCGTTCTGTTTCTGTGATGAGCCTGCTGAAGCCATTTACTGAGTTCTGATGAAAAGACGATTGTGGCACCTCAAGACTCTGTTGAACACCTCTTTTCACGTGGTTTTGACAATGAAAGTTTTGACTTAGCTGCTGAGGAAATGCCTTTTGCCTCTTTTCCTATGTCAGTTCCAATGGAATCCCATGTGCCCATTCCTACCGTTGCTATTTCTGCGCCGCTCGAAGCTATTATAGCCTCTTCAACCGTTCCTGCTGCCAATACTTCTCATAATGAAATTGATTCTTCAAGTGTTAGCAGCACAATGAATCAAATTACCATTGAGGTTCCTGCTGATGGTAATCTTCTGAAGGAGTCAGGCCAGGCTGATGTATGGCTAAAACCCTTAATAGGTCCGATGGAAAAGTCAAAACTAGAATGTCATAGTTCTTGACTTAGATAAATGACTTCATAATTGAAGGTATAAACTTTTCTTTTTACTTTATATAATTTTACTTTTACTATTATTTTCACCCTTTCTCTTTATCAATCTCATCGATACGAAGATGATGAAAAGGGTTTCCCTTACGGAGCAGTTGATGCATGACTATCAAATTGAGGCTGATAATTGAAAAGAGCAATATGAAAGTCTCCATCTTGAGATAGAAGTTTTAGAGGAGAACAAGTGTACCTTGGAGCAGCAGATAAAAGTCATGGCAGTGGAGCTAGCAGTTGAGAAAGCCTCTTCCAACTAGGCGAGCAAGAACAAACACCTTCTTGAGCCATCTTTTGCTGAACAACTCTCTAAGGCTACAGAAGATATCAGAGGTCTAAAAGCCTTGCTGGATGAGAAAGAATTTTATGCAGGTGAGCTTATTCAAACGCTCACCCAAGCCCAAGAAGATCTCCAAGTGTCTACCAATAAAGTTAGGTTTTTGGAGAGTTTGCTTGCCCCTTTACAGGCTTCTTATGATGCTGCTTTAGCCGAGAAGGAAGAGCTTAAGAATGAAATTGATAATTGGGAGAGAGATTATGAAGCTCTTGAAGACAAAGCTATTATTGAAATAAGTTGGTCCATTTTGAACATGAGCCATGATACCCTTATGAAAGTAAGCTAGGAAGGTTTTAACTTGGATGCTGAGATAGCAAAGATTAAAGAAACTATCAAGAAGACTCAGCAAAGCCAAAGTTTTTTTTCGCCCGTGGCTGATACTCCCGAAGGTGTTGAAGCAAATCTTGATGTAGTGGTTGTTCAAGCCCCTTCTACACAAGTTGAACCTTCGGCTGCTGATGATGTCACCTTGAATACCGGTTCAAAACCTGCTCCGTAGTGAAAGTTTGATTGTGAAGTTAAATAGTTTTTGTTTTGCTGGTGAACACTTGGTGGTTTTACCCCTAATCCCATTTAGGGTAATATTTTTTGGTAACATCATACCTCCAGTCCTTTTCGGGGGGTTTTATAATGACAATTAAGTTAATACTAATTTCATACTTAGTATTAACTAAGTTATTTAAGATATCAAAAAGTTTGTGCTCAACTTTTATTATGCCTTTGGCTTGAGTTTTTGTTTTGCTCTTTTTCTGGTTTGCCCTTGCCTTTTCTTTTTAAGTCGAGGGCTTTATTTTCCACTTTAATTTTAATACGTAGGTTTTTGTCTTACCTTTTTTAACTTTTGCATTTAAAAATGCTTTATTAATTTCGTGGTTTTTTGAATCAAGCACGAATTATAAAAGAGTACCCTTTTATATACGACACTTAATGAAGAAGACGTCTCAACTTCATAATGGTGTAAACATACAAAAGAAGAAATAGGAACACACATGTTTCTTGGAATTACTTTGAGAAAAGTTTTATTTCATTCAAACTTGTCAAACTAAATAATACCTTACATGTATTTAAGTATCATCTATAACTCTTCCATGACTGTTTTTTTTACAACAGATTTGTAAAAAAGAAAATCCAAGGGTTTCTTTATGCCCATGACTAAATACTGCCTTTAGCCTAAACATTCGTAAGACTTCAAGATTTATACCCACGAGTGTATTATTCATAGGTTTTTTGAATCACACTTGCATTTTTGGCTTGTGACTTTGCTCTGAACTTGATATTTGTTGAGTTGACTTTAGGCTTGACTTGAAATATAATTGTTCCAGTCTTCATTGCCTTCCTTATACATATATTATATGTATATTATATAGTCCCCCAAGTGTTTGAGCTTTGCAGTATAAAATTTCAAGCATTTGATTATCCCTTCCATGTGGTCCTTTTCTTGAAAAGGAAAAACATACGGGGCCCGGAGGTATAATTTAGATGAATATTGCTTAACCTATTACATTTCCATCAGAATAGTTGTAACCCTAGACCAGGATTATGTTTCTTCCACATGTCTTTTCAGGTCTAATTTTATCATTTGGTGTGGGCTAACTTTTTGCCTATCATCTAAAATTGTTAGTATAACTTTAACAATTCAAAAACAAAAATCGTAAGTGGGGTTACCAAAACGTTGGTATTTCATTCCCTTAGAAATAGTACTTCTTCATATGAACAACATTCCAGGTTGAGGGTAGAATCTTGTCATCCATGGTTTCAAGCTCATATGCACCTTTTTTTACGATACCACAAATCTTGTAAGGCCCTTCCCAATTTGGACTTAACTTTCATGCATTGGTTGCTCTTGTGGATTAGAAAACTTTATTGAGTATGTAGTCCCTAATCTTGAAGTATTTTAGATGAGCTTTCCAATTGTAGTATCGCTCAATAACTTATTTTTGCACCGCCATTCTTATTAAGACAGTTTCTCTCCTTTTTTCAAGCAAATCCAGGTTTATTTGCATCTCTTCTTCATTTGACTCTTTCGTGGCTTGAGTATATCTCGTACTTGGTTCCCCTATTTCAACTGGAATTAAAGCTTCAGCAATGTACACAAGTGAGAATGGTGTCTCTCACGTACTTGTTTTTGTTGTTGTTCGGTAAGCCCACAAGACTCCAGGTAACACCTCTAGCCACTTGCCTTTTGATTCTTCTAGTCTTTTCTTCAAGCTGTTGATAATAACTTTATTTGTTGATTCAGCTTGTCCATTGGCCGCTTGATGATAAGATGTCGAGGTAATCCTTTTAATTTTCCAACTTTGGAAAAATTCTGTGATTTGTGCACCTATGAATTGCAGGCCGTTATCACACACGATCTCTTTTGGAACCCCAAACCGGCATATGATGTTTCGCCAGATGAAGTCTCTGACCTCTTTTTCTCGTACCTGTTTGAAGGCCCCTGGTTTTACCCACTTAGTAAATTAGTCAGTGAGTACTAATAGAAATCTTACCTTGCCTTTGACTTGTGGTAGTGGACTTACGATATCCATCCCCCACTTCATAAAAGTCCATGGTGCAACAACTGGATGTAATAATTCAGCTAGTCAATCATGTTGTTACCATATCTTTGGCACTTGTCACATTTAGCCACAAAATTTTCCGCCTTTTCTTCCATTTTTGGCTAGTAATAGCCTGCTCTAATTATAGTTTTTACCAAAGATCTTCCTCTAGCGTGGTTTCCACAACGTCCCTCGTGTGTTTCTTTCATCACGTATTCCGTTTGACAAGGCCCGAGACATCTTGCTAGAGGGCCACCGAACATTTTACGATATAAATTGCCCTGATCTAAACAGTAACGAGCAGTTGGCGAAGTGGCTGAGCCTTTTTCTTATCTTCAGGTAGTATTCCATACTGCAAAAAATTGACAATCTCGTTTCTCCAATCCCAAGTTAGATTATTGTAATTTACCTTGTTTTTATCTTGATCAAGCAATGAATGAAAAAAATGTATTACAGAAGCGTTTTCTTCATTTGTTACTTCTACAGCGGATGAAAGATTAGCCAAAGCGTCTGCCTCGGCATTCTCTTCCCTTGGTATTTGCGTAACTTTCCAAGTTTGAAATTGTCTAACCAAGTACCGTGACTTTTCGAGGTATTGCTGCATCCTTGCCTCTCTAGCTATATAAATCCCCTGCATTTGGTTAACTAGGAGCTGCGAATCACTTTTGATTATGATCTGCTCTATTCCGAGCTCTCGTGGGCTTCATACTTTGCTTCATTATTAGTAATATGATGGCATTTTATGGCTTGTCGTATAGTTTCTCCCGCATGTGGTATCAAGATAATGCATAGACCTGTTCCTTTTACATTTGATGAGCCATCGGTAAATAAGGTCCAAGTACCTGGATTAGACCCGTTAAATACCGGCAGTTCTTTTTCTGCCTCTGCTTGTATCCCTGGGCTAAAATCTGCCACAAAATTTGCTAAACCTGTGACTTTATTACAGTTCTAGGTTGATATGTAATGTCATATTCGCTTATCTCTATATCCCACTTGGCTAATCTATCTGATAACTCTTGTTTATGCAATATATTACGCAAGAAGTAGGCAGTTACTATAGAGATAGGATGACATTGAAAATAAGGTCTTAATTTCCTAGATGCCATAATTAATGCTAGTGCAAGTTTTTCTAAATGAGGATACCGAGTTTCAACATCCAATAAAGACTTGCTAACATAATAAATTGGAGATTTTTTACCTTGGTCCTCTCGAACTAATACGACACTCACCCCTACTTCCGAAATAGCAAGGTAGATGAGTAGTTTTTCGCCATCTTTTTGGTTTGGCTAGCAATGGTGGATTTGAGAAGTATGCTTTCAAACTTTTGAGCGCTTGTTGACATTCTTTAGACCATTCAAATTGATTGCTTTTTTAGGGCTGAAAAGAACTTAAAGCACTTTTCCAACGACTTGGAAATAAACCTCCCCAAAGTTGTTATTCTTCATGTCAACCTCTGTACTTCTTTTTTTGCTCGTAAGTATATCTAGAATTTCTTCAATAGCCTTAATCTGCATGGGATTTACTTCAATGTCACGGTTAGAAACAAGGAATCCCAAGAACTTACTTGATGACACGCTAAATGCACATTTCTCATGATTTAACTTCATGTTAAATTTGTGAAGAATCTGAAATGTATCTGACAGATGTTGAATATGATTCCCTGCTTGTTGTGATTTGACCAGCATATCATCTATATATACCTCAATAGTTTTTCCTAGATGTTCTTGAAATATTTTGGTCACTAGCATATGGTACGTGGCCCCAACATTCTTTAGGCCGAATGACATAACTTTATAGCAATAAGTCCCCTTGTTTGTAATAAAGGAGGTTTTTTCCTCATCTAGAGGATCTATTTTGATCTGATTATATCATGAATAGGCATATAAAAAACTTAATAATTCATGTCTTGCAGTAGCATCAATTAGTTGATCTATGTACGGTAATAGAAAAGAATCTTTAGGGCAAGCTTTATTTAGATCAGTATAGTCTTCACAAACCCGCCACTTACCATTCTTTTTGGGAAGTACTACAGTATTAGCCAACCAATTTGGATATTTTACCTCGCGGATAGACCCAATTTTTAAAAGCTTTTGTACCTCATCCTGAATCACCTGATTCTTGAAGGGAACTTATGTTTCATCTCTGGGCTGATGTTGGTTCCAATGTAGACTTTCCTGTCGGGCCAATGTACAAATAATACCACAACTTCTAATTCCTCGATTGTTGTTTTGATCTTTTTATTTTCTTCTGGTTCTTGAATAGTATCATGCCTGAGTCTACATCTGTCTGTCCGTCTACAGTTGAGGCTTATGTTGCTGCATCCTCAATTGAATTATGTAATTGCTATTTTTTGTCGCTTTTTGCGCTTGATTCTGCCATGGAGTTAATGCTTCGAGAGGCCTCTTGGTCACCATGGATTTGTTGTGTTCCCCATTGTGAAGGAAACTTGATAACTTGATGTAGGGTAGATGGAACATCATCCATTTTGTGAATCCATGGTCAGCCGAGAATCATATTGTAAGCCATATCCATTTCTATCACTTGAAATTTGGTATCTTTGACTACTCTTTTTGCGAATTTGGTGAGTATTATTTCCGTTTTTTTTACGACGCACGAGTTGCCAAAACCAGACAACGTTCATGCCTTGGGTATCAACTTATCATTGGCTTGCATCTCGTTCACCACTCTCATCATAATGGTATTCACAGAACTACCTGCATCAATCAAAACTCTTTTTACATTAGTGCCATGTACAAGTAAAGATATTATCAGTGCATCATTGTATGGGGTTATCACGCCATCTGCATCTGCATCATCAAATGTTATATTATCTTATTCTAATACTTGACAAACTCGCTTCTCGTGGGTGATTGTGATTTTTAACACCTTCTTTGCTGCTGTGTATGTTACGCCATTGATCTCATCTCCTCCACTTATGACGTTAACCGTTCTTTTTGGTGATGAAGGTTTAGGTGGTTCTTGCCTATTTTTCATATATGCATGCTTTCCGTTTTCACTAAACAATTATGTCAAGTACCCTTGCTTTAATAGATGTTCAACTTCACCTTGTAATAATCTGCAATCCTCCATTTTATGACTGTGATCGTTGTGAAACTCGCACCAAAATTTGGGATTCCTCCTATTTGGGTTCGATCTTATTTCTTTTGGCCATCGCACCTTATTTCCTATGCTTCTTAGAACGACCACCAACTCAGATGTGCTTACGTTGAAACTGTAACCACCAATTTTTGCTTTTGAACCTCTGTCGTCATCTCGCATTCGCTCTTTTCCGAACCTTGACGATGAACCTGATTCTCTATCCCTTGATCTAGGATCATACCTTGGATTTTCCTGTTTTGAACGCGAATCCCTTCCTGCTGGTCCCATATAAGGTTCGTACCTGTTTTTACCGGACCATTTTTCAGTTTTTGCCCGCCTTGAATTTACTCTTTCATCTTTCTGTGACTGAATGATGGTATCTTCTTCTATCCGTAGCTTTGTGTTGTACCTATTGTAAACATCATTCCAAGTTGTTACAAGGAATTCTCGTTAGCTTTCTTTGAGTCTCCTCGTGGCTTCTGAGCTTTTTTCATTAGGGTTACTGGCAAAGGCCATAGCCGCCCAGTTATCAGGTACACGTGGCAACATCATCCTTTCACGCTGGAATCTGTCTACGAATTCCCTAAGCAGCTCCGTATCTCCTTATTTTATTTTGAAAATATCCTCCATTATTTTTTTAACTTTTTGAGCTCCCGTGTGTGCTTTGATAAATGAATCTGCAAGCTCAGCAAAAGAATCAATAGAATGTTCAAGTGAAAGAGAATACCGTGTCAACGCTCCCTTCGTGAGTGTTTCTCCAAAATTTTTGACCAACACTGACTCAATTTCTTGCTTGGTCAAATCATTGCCCTTACCACCCGTTGTAAATGCAGTTACATGATCCCGTGGATCAGTTGTTCCATCGTACTTCGGGATATCATGCATCTTGAATTTCTTTGGAATCTATAAAGGAGCGACACTTGGCTTCCAAAGTTGTTGAGAGTATTTTTCCATATCTATCCCGTTGATTATGGGATGCACTCCAGATATTTGCTCTATATGATCACTCTGCTCGTTGAGCTGTTTCTGTAAAGTTAGTACTAAACTTTGTAAATCAGAATTAACTAGGTTATTTGACCCTCTATCACGACATTCGCTGGGAGTTTCCTCACTGCATGAGTTAACGAGTCCCGAGCGAGAATTTTTTACGGTCGCGTTGTTGTTTGTAGTTGGTGTTGGTGGTACATTCGACAACTTGCTAACAAAAGCCTGAAGAGCATTGCTGACCCGTTGAGTGATTAATTATTTCAATGCTTTACCAATAGCTTGATCATTCTCATACTGCTTATTCATATTTGTTTCAGACCCGTCAGGAGTCCCTTCTAAATATTGTCGAGGAGAGTTTTGTTGTGAGGGGGCTGAAGTTCTATCACCTCGTTGATTCACCTGATGTTGCTGATTTTCGTGGTCCTGTAAATTTTGTTGGTTGTTGTCGTTGACGTTCGACATGATTATTTTGACAAAAGAATTTAGAAAGTAAAAGATTATCAGATTTTCGGTAACGGAACCAATTTGTTTAACCAAAAAATAGAAATTTCGGTCAAAGCGTAATTTTAGAAGAACTCGAGTTACTGATAATCAAATAAAGAGATAATTGTATAACAACTAAGGAAAATTGGACTAAGAAGTAGCCGAGTAAGCAATATGAAGCAATGTAAATAAGTATATTCCAATAGTAATCAGTGTCTCCATACAAATGTTCCTTCTCTCCCTTTTATAGCTATTTCCAAGTACAACATTTCTTTCCTTTCATAGTAGAATCATTATGAATATTTAATAACATTAATAAAATATTATAATTAGCAATCGTAACTGTTTCGTGAATATTCTATAACCTTTCCTATCATTTACGCTCATTAGTTGAAGATATTATGAATCTGTACTTTTTATTGTCTTGGTTCATTTCACTGGTGTCTCTTCAAATTATCATGAGGCCCGTGTGACCATTCCTTCTTGTCTTCATGACACTTCACTCGCACCTGTTAAGACTCGTGTCTCTTTATGTACTCTTTTCCATTTGACACTCTTCTAATAATTCACGTGTCTTGACATGTCAGCCACATAATTAATTCCAACTGTAATATCGATTTTTCCCCAATACAAAGCAGGCATTTGGACATATGAATTGTCAAATTTTGAAAAAAAGAATTAAAGTAAAAATGGTATTTAAAAAGTAAAGTTGTATTTGGACATAAATACAATTTGTAGTTACCTTTGAATTTTGTGAGTAATTTAAAGTGATTTTTTTTAAAAAATAGCCTTTTGAAACTTTTCAATTTTTTTTTTTTAATTTAACTTCAAGTGAAACTTGAAATTTTAATGGCCAACAGTGATTTCAAAAAATATATATATAAATTTTTGGAGAAGAAGTGAAAAATTTTTTATGGCCAAATCGACCCTAAGTGTATATCAATATTTTTAAAAGTTACTCCTATTTATCTTTAATGCATATTTAAAGAATTTGAGAATACGAATACATTTCTAAATTCGAACCACCTAAATAGTAAGTTCTATTTAGTACCTTCAACTTTAAATCTTTTTTATTAACTATAATTTATACGAGGTATCATATGAGTACCGTCCTTGGTCAGGGGTGGAGCTAGGTGGGCTGAAGGGGTTTAGCCGAAAATTATATTTTATATATATATATATATATATATATATATATATATATATATATATATATATATATATATGAGATGTCTAAACTTCTTCTCGTATTTTCTTTTTCGATTTTTTGATTCTCCTTGATGAAGATGTTGTTTCCCCCAAGGCCGGTCCCAAAGAGAGAAACGTGCATGGTCAATGGAAGACTCCATTCAGGAATCCACGTTATTATTCAGCCTTAAATTGTCACAAATTTACCATATGGTCTCATGTTATTAATAAACTTTCCACTAAAATTTCGTGTATATTCTATGGTCTACTAATACAGTAAGAGGATTGAGTGATTGACCACTCTAAAATTGTTTGCGCTCTCATATGGTCCAAAATAGTAGTAAGCCATTTACGCATGATTGTCACATCCACATCCAAAAGTATATTAGAGAAAGAAAGCAACCCATCTTCTTTATTTATTTCCAATTAGGTCCCCAAATAAAATACAACATTGATATCCAGTGCACACAATTGCTTTTACAAGCTCTTTTAACAATCATTTCGGTCTTTATTCATCCATTTTAGGACACTAAACCAGTTTTGGAATTGGATTACAAGCTTGTAAAAGCATGTAGTACTATAATTGATTAAGTCGAAAGGTTAAATTAGTGAAACTAGCTAAGGTGTTTCTTTTTTAATTCATTTCTTTTATGTCATACTATTCATCACTTGTTATGCGACACTAAACTATTTTTAGAACAAGGAAAATGATGGAACTTGTAAACCAAATAATGTTGCGTTTGATTGAAGTTGGTATTAAAGAATTTGGTGATATGGATTCATTACGAGTGTGGTTATCTATTTAACTATCACATGTCTTATATGAATTCTAAATGTTAGTAGATAAAACAAGATTTAAAGTGATAGCTTCACATAAAATACAAATAGTATATATGGAAGATAAAATGAGAGAAGGTCGTTTAAGATGATTAATTTGATCGTGTTAGTGTGCCAGCCTCTAAATACACTTGTTTATAGGTATAAAACTATGTAAGTAAAAGTATTAAAAGGGTGATGAAATGGACCTAAAACCACATAGAAATTATCTCAAATACTTACGTACAATCTCTTGAAATCCATACAAACCAAAAAAAATTATGGAACAATGGAAAACAAAAGATCTTTATATGTTATATATACGCGCAATTAGTTAAATTGAGTTTTTAGTTATGTTAAAACATTTATTATAGGTCTAATACTCTTTAAAAGTCTTCTAATTTTGTCAAAAATTTATATATCGGCGAATAATATGATGAACGTCTAATAATTTTTATTTCGTTCATATTTGGTTGAAAAGAGTTTGAATAATGTGACATTAACTGTGAGTATGCATATAGCAGATCCCAAGTTAATTGGGATTGAAGTGTAGTTATTATTTAGTAACGAAAAAATTACAATATTAGATTGTGATCTTAGGCAAAGAAGTGTGTTAGATTTGAAATTAATTATAACTAAGGCTTATGTTTGATGGTAATAATGTTCTTAAATTGTCATTCTAGCCACTATAGTAGCTTTTAGTAATTTTTACAAACAATGTTTTTCCTTCAAAAGTTTGAAAATTTTGAAATTGCCGACTAAAATAATTTCAAACATCTTCTGCACTACCCATTTTTATTTACACTGTCCATTGCAGTATAAAATACATTTAATTTGACAAATTAGACGTAAATGGAAATGAAAATGAATTACTCACCAAAATATTGTTACCACTTACCAAAAACGGATATCTTTATTCAAAATCAAATTATTGATACTAACTCAGTAACTAGAATATATCACACCAGAGTTGGAAAGGAATATGTAGTAAAAAGAATTTGATAGATTTAGTTATAATCACTTGCTTAATTATATTTCTTTTTCCTTTTTTGTTATCTATTTATTTGTATTTGAGATATATACTCTCTCCGGTCCACAATAAGTGATTTTTTGGGTGTTTTCACACAAATTATGAAATTCACCTTTTAGCATTAATTAACAATGAAATTGACCATATTAACCTTTACTATCTCACATAAACACTCCTAACACATATTCCAACACTATTTACTCCATGGACAATGTAAGAAAAAAATAATTAATTCATTTTTGAAATGTGAAAAAATTACTTATTTTGGACCACAAAAAAAATATAAAAAAATAACTTATTTTGGACCGGAGAGAGTTTCTTATAACTAAAGTATTTTAAAATGTGTTACTCTTTGTTCTTTCCAAGATTGTCCAAATTCTAATTCAAATGTTAGAGTAATGTATACAAGACAAATTTCATTTTTTCCCTTTTCCTGAAAAAAGAAAAGTTCTTTAAATAAAAATATACTAACAATTTTTTTTTTGAACAAAACTCATGGATTTCCCCTTTGTTACAAAAGGACCACTAAATATATATATATATTTTTTTAATTTTTTTTTGGTCAAAGGCTACTTCTTTATATTCCTAAACAGTTATGATGCATGTCTACGTCAAATAGAAAAACCAAATTCCCTTTTTACGGCTTGTTTGGATGGTTGTTACATCTTGTATCGTATCGTATTGTTACTTTAAATACAATATTTGTTTTGATTGTTACTTAAATTTTATTGTATCGTATCGTTAAATCCGTCGTTACGTAACGATGAAATATGCCACTTTATGTAACGACCGATTTGGTGTGGTCGCATCGTTTTCTTGTGTTTTTCTCTCAATCTCACCCTTCATTATTATTAAATAATTTTATTTTATCATTTACCCTACCTTTTTATATACCGTATCATAATTTTTCTTTATAATATTGCAAGTTTATTCATCATATCATTGATGCGTGATACCATGAAACGACGCCAAAATGACACAATCCATCCAAACATTGTATTCATCAAACCATATATTATAATACAATACAATATAATACGATACATTATGAAACGATACGTAACAACCATCATAACAAGATGTTAGGAGTTAGGTAATCAATATTAATTACTCTTTGTTGTTACAGTGTTACTAATAGGCTTTTTATTTCAAATTTCAAAATTGTAACAAAATAGCAATATGAGATTTTACTGAATTTACTCTAGGATTACGAATATCTCTTCACCCAAACATTAAGTTCAGAATTATCTCAAAAATACCAATATGAAATTTTAGTGAATTTATTCTAACATGAAGTTAAATTATTTACAACTTTTCACCGAGCTTAATTAAGTAATATGGAAATATAAGATTTAAGAAGCAAAAAAAAAAAAAAAAAAATTATCGTACGGTAGTAAAATATACTAATAAATATGTGTTAGCTATTCATCACTTGTGCTATGAAATGAAGCAAGTATCCAATAGAAAAGTCCAGGTGCGGTCAAGCTTATACGAACACCACTATTTAAAAAAGAAAATTCTCTAAATTTAATTATATTACTACTACTAAATAATGCAATATAGCTTTCAATTTGCATTCTTTCCAAAATTGTTCTTTTTCCTGTGTTAGAGTAATATATATTAGACAAACATCAATTTTTTTTCCTTAAGAGAACAATAAAAATTGGGAAAAATTCATCACTTTTTCTTTGATACAAAAGGACCACTTCTTTATTTTGCTAAACAATGATGATGTCATGCCCACATCAAGTAGAAAAACTAATTTTCCCTCTATATAGATTTAGGCAATCAGTATTAATTACTTTTTGCCCTTAAATGGAGTAGGCTTTTTGTTTCAATTTTTCAAATTCTAACAAACTGCCAATATGAGAATTAGGTGAATATGTGTTATAATTTTAGTTTTTAATATGTCAATGGGATGTGATAAAATATTATTGTTTTTTCATATAAAAAAATCTAAAATAATTGCAATTGTGATAGGATATTAAGAGTCCGTTTGGCCATGAATTTTTTTTTTTCACTTTTTTTAAAATCAGCGTTTGCCCATAAAATTTTTAATTTTCACTTGAAGATGAAATTTAAAATTTTTTTAAAATTTTAAAAATTCTTAAAAGTTATTTTTAAATTTTTTTACTCAGATCACGCACAAAATTCAAAAGCAACTCAACATTATATTCATGTACAAACACAACTCTAATTTTCAATTTTCGAATTTTACAACTCTTATGTCCAAACGTCCACTAAGTATCAATATTCACATTATAAAATTGTAATTAATTATACATTATTGATGAGTTAGAAACTTAGAATTTTATTATATTAATTGTATTTTTAATATTTCACATAGATATTATTTTTTCTTAATGTTGACCACACACCGGGTCTTGATACTAGTTCTTCCCTATATAGAGATTTAGGCAATCAATATTAATTACTCTTTTCCCTAAAATAGTATAGTAGGTTTTTCATTTCAATATTTTAAATGCTAACAAACTGCCAATATTAAGAGATTTAGTGAATTTGTTATAAATTTACGAAAATATCCTCACCATACATTAATTTCAAATTTATCTCAAAACTACTACCCACTGCTAGGGCCCCACAAGGGATGGGATAAAAAGTCTTTGCAAATATCGCACTTTTTGTTCTTCCAATTTTGTCCCTATAATGCAGGTTTATTTGCAAAAATGCCATGGATCTCCTTTGACTTGCTTGTAATGCTTTTTAATTCTTTTTTAGTACAGAACATGGAGTGAAAGTGGAGCTATGCTACGCTGTGTTTGAATCCGTACAGTGTATTATGCTTGTGGATTAATTAAAAAATTGCGACATTATTGGATTTAATGAGACTCTAATTAAAAAAAATTGACTAAGCATATTTGTATCTTCTTTTTTCTAGTCTAGTTAAATAGTTTATAAGATGCATTTAACCAAAATTAGAATTTCTTTTAAAAAATAATATTACAAATATTGCGTTCAAAATATCTTCTTGTAGACTTTCAGTGTTGATTGAATATTTCATATACAATAAAATAAAGCAGAATAAGGATACTTCATACCTTTCACGCGTGAAGATGTAAAAGTTTGAAGGAATGGGCATTCGATCTACTGTGATCGTACTTCAAAGAAACAAAATTAATTGGATCTATAGAAGCAGATGGTATTAATTATCGATAAAATGCTTATTTGATTGAAAATTTAACATAAGATATCCATCCGTTACAAAAATATATTGAGAAACAAAAGACGGGAAAGCGGAGGAGGCAAGAACAGAAGCATCAAATCGGAAAAAAGTAGGATTATAGCGCGCCCGACGTAGTCATTATTTCTCCATCTCTTGTTTTGAAAGAAATTTGAGAAGAGAACTCAATGAACAGATTTGTTTTCTGTAAATTTAGGTGTTTTTATATAGAACTTACAGCCGACAAATTTGTAAAAGAAATATGGGCCGGCCTCAAGCCTCAAGAATGAGTCCAATATGGATATATTGTCTTAAATATATTTACACAACTACCCTAAAAAGGTATGGTGAAAAACTCACGACATAATCATATCCAACTTGTTACCAAATGACCTCCTCATTTAACAATTGTTGTCATATTTAGCGGCGGAATCAGAATTTTCAAATAGGGTATCAAAATATGAAAAATTAAATACACCGGAAAGATTAGAGGAGTCAAAGTATAATAAATATATATAAAACAAAAAAATTATATAGCAATGCAGTGTAATTTTTCCGGCGACCTTGGTTGAATATGGCTCTGCCACTGACCAGATTGGGCCAATACAATAATATTTATTTAAGATAGTTATTATAATTATAACCAAATTAGCTAATACGTATATGTCTTTTACTTCTTAAGATGTATCTTTCTACGTGTACAAACACACCTTAATCAATCACAATAGTTAAGTTTTCACGATATATCAATGAGTATAATGAGAATATTCAAAATTAAAATTGTAAAGTTCCAACTCTTCTCGTTATTAATATATGTTTATGATGTAACATCTTATTTATTTTCTTTATCAGATCCCTTTAAAACGTTTTTGAAATTCCTCTTAATATTACTATCTATATCTATCTTCACGTAACTCCATATCAATGCCTCACTACTTTATTTTGGGAATTGAAAGGCGTGGATTAGTCGCGATGACAGCTTATCATGGGTGTCACAACAGCAGATCAAATCACATTGCCTAAGTCCCAGCCTGACGTACAATGACAATATATGTAATTTATTAAAATCTCAAGGGTAAAAAAGACAATGAGCAGTAGCCTTCATACATCCATGTGGAAACTCTTTTCTCACTCCCTCTTCTTGTCCACTTCTGACCCGACCCGATTCAACACTCCTATATAAACCCAACCTTCTCCGATCAATTTCCCCGCGATCTCTCTCTCACCGTCGGGAAATTTTCAAAAGAAAAAAAAAAAAATCAAAACAGCAAGAGGATAACGCAAAATTCTTTTCATTTTCCGTTTTATTTGCTGTTAATTCAATTGTTTTTTGTGCTGTTTCAACATGGAAGATTATGATTCTATGCTAATTGAGGAGAAACTACTTAACGGCGTTAATATCGGAGAAGATCAGGGGTGGCAAACGGTGTCGTATCAGAAGAAAAACAAAAAGCAATCACTGAAGAAGCAGCCGGAAGATGACTGGAACGCCGGCGTCGAGAGCTCCGGCGGTGAAGTTTTCCGATCGATCGAGCAACATGCGGAGGAGAGACGGAAGCGAATAGTTGAGGCTCAGAAGCTCTACGAAGCTGAAAATTCAACCGCCGTTATTGATAACGGTAACGGCGAGGAGTATGGTAGCAGTGACGGTGAAAACGCCGCTGCTGTTAGTGGTGGTGCCGTCGTTGAGAAGAAAAGTAAACCGAAGAAGGCGAAGAAACCGAAGGTTACAGTTGCCGAAGCTGCTGCGAAGATCCATAACTCTGATCTCGTTGTTTTTCTCGTTGATATATCAGTAAGTTTTCGTCAATTTTTTTTAAAAAAAGCTCTTTTTTTTTTTT
The DNA here is from genome assembly GCA_026770625.1 of Nicotiana glauca. Taxonomy (NCBI): domain Eukaryota; kingdom Viridiplantae; phylum Streptophyta; class Magnoliopsida; order Solanales; family Solanaceae; genus Nicotiana; species Nicotiana glauca. The sequence continues at coordinate 9,363 of MU775638.1, read as the reverse complement.
CTTTTTAATTTTTTTTTATTTTTTTGTTTGTGAATTTTGTGAAGGCGTCGTATGAGAAGCAGGAAGATATACAGCTAATGAGATTTGCGGATTACTTTGGACGTGCATTTGCGAAAGTGAGTTCATCACAGTTCCCTTGGATGAAGATTCTCAGGGAAACCGCAGTTGGAAAAATGGTTGATGTGAGTTAATTTCTCTTTTAAAGGTTTAGTCTTTTAAGAAAATGTTTAAATTTTGTCATGCAAAATGTGCTTTTGAAGCTAAAGAATGAGTCTTTGTATTTTGCTTTTTCACTCTTCTACTGTGAATAAAAACTAGAACGCACATAGTATAATTCTGCAAGATTAATTTTTTTTTAAAATATCCGAATAGTTTTTGTATCAGTAGATGGATGTCTTTCCATTTTTAACGGGAATGCCTTGCATGTTTTATGAAGTTTTCTGATTTTGAAATTGGTATTTTCATCATTAGAAACAACCTGATTTCCGACCTCTTGCAATCATTAACATAACGAAAAGAAAAAAGAATTCCCCCCACAAAAAGGGATTGCTGTTGGTCTTGCTTGGGTTTTTGGATAAAAATGTTAGGTTGGTTTACTGGAAAATCCAAGTGAATAATTTTGTTTTTCTTTTTTTTCTTTCCTTTTCCCTCTCTATTATTGCCAGTGCTTTCATCAACTGAATGCCTGCACAATTCATTTTTTTTCAGTAATCATTTCGTTATCTTATTATTGGTAATGGCGTTTCTTTTGATGTGTTAACTTTTCTTGATATTGAACAGATTCCTCTTTCTCAAATTTCTGAGGATGTCTATAAGACATCAATTGACTGGCTTAACCAGCGATCATTTGATGCTCTTGGTTCCTTTGTGTTATGGTCATTGGATAGCATTCTTGCTGATCTTGTACAGCTCCAAGGAGCTTCAAAGGGATCCAAAAAGGTGGTTCAGCAAGTACCTTCAAAATCTCAGGTTTGTGCTTTGTCTTTTCTGCATGTTATTTTGAGAGTTTTGCGCCATGTGTGGTGTGGCTACAATGAATCAACTGCTGTTGTCTTTTTATGGTGATAGAAGAAAGAAGCAGTTGCATGTGTGTTATTGGAATTAGATGAAGCTATAATTTCGAGGAACCTTATCCCCACCATAAAGAAGAAAGAAAAAGGGTGAACGTGGGGAGAGGGCATGGATATCTACACCTTGCATGTGTTTCGTGGTTACAGCTTCCTGGTAGCAATACGTATCTCTGGGTTTCAGTACAATCTAGTAATCTATAGTTGAGCGGCATCATGGTTAATTAGTATTTAATGCCCGATTAACTGACAGCATATAGATTATGGCCTTAGATTGGTAGGTCATTAATGAACAGAGGTAAATATCACTACCACATTCTTTGTCGCCTATAGCGAATCTAGGGTATTAAAATACACTACCTCAAAAGTTATAGTGATTATGAAAATCACTTTCCAGGACAAACAGAACACCTGTGTTAGTAATGGTAAGAGCTCAATTTTATTAACAACCCTCCAAAACAAGCTTGTTTGTATATCCGGATGTATTTCTATAGCAATCTGTATTAAATGCTCATTTTGCATGTTGGATTTGAAGCCCTAAGGAGGTAGCAGGAAGAATCTCTCCGGAATAAATGTAATAATTTCTGGGGATTTGAATTCTGTCCTTATCTAACTAAAAGCTTCGTACTTTTTTCTAAAAAAAAACTCCAAACTAAAAGCTTTGTAAAACCCTCAGTTTGCCTCTTGCCTTTGTAATACTTATTAGTTAAAAAGTTTGGAGTCTTGGAGTTTTTTCTCTTTCATATCTATACATTTGTTTCGTCATGGACTGGTTTTGCTCGCGTGATATGTTCATTTATTAAATGGTTGGGGTTGCGTAAATTTTATCTTTTCATGTTAACAAATCTTTTTTCTCGACTAGAATAATAATTATCTGATCCATTCTTTTTATGAAACTTGGGTCAATCGTGTCAATTGCAGCACATTGGAAACTGTGTATTTAATCTGCTTGTCTAGATGTTCTCCATTTCAGCTTCTCATTATCTCCTTCTCAAATTTGTGTCAGCCCAAAAAATTTAAGAATACTTACCTTGATCATTGTATACTTCAACCTTCTCTATTGAGAGTTCCCTCTAGGTTCTCGCTGAACTCTCTAATAGACACTTTAGTGGAGAAGAAATGTCTGAAACTCTATCATCGCCTTGTGAATCTGGATGACTAATTTTCTTCTCTTGTGTTTCTGCTTCCTAAGAGTTACTAGATGCAGTTTTACAATTGTTTGCAACTGCTTTCAAATATAAGAATAGGAAAAGAGGATGTCAATGTGGTGTTGCTTAACTAGTACTGGTCTAGGTCAAACTTTATTCTGGCATAGTTTTATTCTTTTGGTTCTTTCTACTGTATATTAATCATTCAAAATCTGCCACAAGTTGGTAAACTTGGATATGAAGGATCTCAATAGCTAGTTTTTGTGACATCATATAAAGTACTTATCTAATATATGTCATTGAACTGCAGGTTGCCATGTTTGTGGTTCTAGCAATGGTATTGCGACGGAAACCTGATGTTTTAATCAGTCTCTTGCCAATAATGAATGATAATGCAAAATACCATGGACAAGATAAGCTTCCAGTCATGATTTGGGCAATCACGCAGGTAAAAATCATCATTCGGTGGTGTTGATTTCCTTTCTAGATAATCTTTTGGATATTCCCATCATCTATCATTTCTCCTGAGCTATTTTCTCTCTAATTCTCGTAGGCTTGCCAAGGTGATCTGATCGTGGGGTTGTTCATGTGGGTACATTTTCTTTTACCATTGTTAAGCAGTAAATCGAACAGTAATCCACAGGCGAGAGATTTAATCTTACAGTTGGCTGAGAGGTACGTATTTCTATTATTAAGCTTGTCAAAAAGGTGTTCGATAAGTTCTTCAGGTGGTAATGTGGGTTCTTTTCTCTGTCAGAATTGTATCCTTGCCAAAAGCTCGTGCTATCCTCATGAATGGTGCAGTGAGAAAGGGAGAACGCGTTGTGCCTCCATCAGCTCTTGAGGTTTTGATGAGGATCACCTTCCCATCACCTTCTGCTCGAATCAAGGTGATTTTTACCACTGTCATTATGCTTTTCCCCCTCAATATTCTAATAAGTTGCTAAAAGAAATTTCTGTATCTGAGTAATTTGTGATGCTGCTTGTTATGTTCAGGCCACTGAAAGGTTTGAAGCTGTGTATTCCACACTGAAAGAGGTCGCTCTTGTTGCTTCCCCTGGGAGCAAAGCAATGAAGCAGATAACACAGCAGATAATGCTTTTTGCTATCAAAGCCGTTGCAGAAGGTAAAGCAAGAAGTTATCCTCTATGTTGGCTTTGTGGCTCCTTTGCTAGCTTCCGATTTGTCTGTGATTGGTTATACTGCTTTATAATCCTGATTATTACATGTTTTATAGGAGTCCCTGAGCTAACAAGGGAAGCTAGTGAGCTTTCTATGTGGTGTTTGACTCAGAACCCTGACTGTTACAAGCTGTGGGTAAGAAAGCTTAGTTATTTATTTTTTCCTCTGGTGGTCTAGTGATTCCAAACTCAGTCTCTTTTGTCTTTAAATTTCTAGTGACTGCTCTGTTATGTTTGACTGCTCTGTTATGTTTCCCTTTGTGATTGTAACAGGACAATGTTTATCTGGACAACGTAGAAGCAAGTCTAATAATAATAAAGAAGATGTCTTCAGAGTTCAAGGTGCATTCTGCTAAGGGACCTGGTCTTGATCCCTTGAAGGTGGCCTTAAACAGTATCCGACTTAAGGTACATTAGTCTTTCTGTAGTTAAACATGCCACACTGATATTTGTTAAACAAAAAATGAAGTGTATCCATATAGAGCAGGGTGACAAAAGTTTTAAAAATTGTTGGTTAGTCTTTGTATTATCGCCTGTTTGCAGTAAAAAAAAAAGGTAATTATGGCTTTCAGTTTCCCTTTTGGGTTGTTTTTATGGAGTGTGGGGGTGGGGGGAGACGATTGCATTAGAATAGGAAGCCTGCAAGGCCAGATATCATCATCTTTTTTCCACATTTATATTGATGTTGTATCATTTCTGTGCTTATCATTGAGCACCAAGTGACCTAACTTAAGGAATGGCATGGTGTCATTGGCATCAAATATGACACACTAGTTTCGGCATATTAAATCTTATTCATCTTTCTGGATTAGTCAAGTAAACAATGAAGGAGAATAAAGAATGGTCCTCTCTGTGTAAGGAAACTAGTAATCTGACGGCCATCTTATAACTGAATAATGTAAAGAAATTTATCAATGCATCATCATATAGTAAGCTGTTGTTAATTTAGCTGATCTTTTTATCTTTATGATAATGTAGAGTGAGAAGGCATTGGCCAGTGTGGATGATGCCGCCCGTCAAGCATCCTTGAAGGAAGTGCAGAAGCACAGCAAGATTTTGCTCGGGCGCTTATCCCATGGCAACGGATGTGTGAAAGCTCTCCTTCTTATCGGTATCACAGTGGCTGTCGGTGCTGCTTTTGTCTCAAAGGACTTGCAGTCCCTGGATTTCAAGAAACTGTTGGCTGTTGTCTCTAAGGACTTGCAGTCCCTGGATCTCAAGAAACTCCTGGCCGATCTCAACTTGGCTTGATACTTCCCCTCTCATTAGGGAAGGGTTGCAAGTCAAATCACCTTACCTTGCTTTGTTATATGTCTAAATTATGTTCCGGCGCAGAGAAGATAGACGGCCCATAACAAATGGGTAGAGATTGAGTTGTTATAGGGAAAAAATAGATGCAGTAGATATGATGCCTAAGTTTGTGGCCTCATTTTTACAGGGTTTGTGTTTTTTTAAAGTTTCTATGAAACAGAACTATTTAAGTAATCAAGTTTGGTTGACTGAATTCTGTTTGGTTTTCCTTTTCCAAACCATTTTCAAATGATTTGAAATGGTTATATATATATATGAACGGAATGGTAAAGATGGCTATGGTTGAAAAGCTTTCCCTTGACTTTTTACGTTAAAATATCATGGTATAGCCAGTTTTCACAGTGGTCAATGAAAAATAGCCAGCGTTTACCAAGTCAATGAAAAATAGTCACTATTTTGCTGCAACAGGGACCGGTTCAGTATAATATACGGGAGTTCTGGTGCATTTGTGTACGAACTCCAGCATATTATGCTGGACCGGTATACTTTGCTAACTCCTGTAAAATTTGCGGGAGACTGGAGCACTAGTGATCCAAACTCCAGTATATTATACTAAACAATTATACTTGCTGGAACTCCTGTAAAATTTGCGGGAGTTCCAGCATAATTATGCTTGAACTCCCGTAAAATTTGCGGGAGTTCCAGCGTAGTTATCCTGGAACTCCCGTAAAATTTATGGGAGTTCAAGCATACTTATGCTGGAACTCCCATAAAATTTGCGGACGTATTTTTCCGGATTTTGAACAGTGTTTTTCGATGAAACTTGGCTATTTTCCAACGAGCAGTGATAAATCTGGCTATTTTTAAATTTCTCGCACTATTTACCTCCTATTAGGTACAATGGTTCGCTTATGAGAACTTGGGCCTTTTCCCTTATGTGATTTTTTTTATAGCCTTTTTGGCCAAGCTTCTCTAAATCTAGAAGCAGTTTTTAAAAAAAAAAGGTTATCTTTTTTCTCAAAATTGAAGTATTTGGCCAAATTTTTAGAAAAAAAAAAAAAATTTTTTAGTAGATGAAGAAACCGTTTTGGAGAAGCAGAAAAATGTCACTTATCTCCAAAAGCATTTTTTTGGAAAGTACTTTTGAGAAAAATACACTTAGCAACGCGTTTTAAACCTTGGCCATACACTAATTGCTGCTCAAAAGTACTTTTCAAATTAACTAGCCACACACAAACTGCTTCTCACCAAAAGTTTTTTGGAAAAAATATTTTTGAGAAAAAATACTTATCAAAATAAGCTGATTTTAGAAGCTTGGCCAAACATACTATTAGTCGAAATGACACCAGATAGCCATTCTAAAGAGATGCTATTTAGGAATTAGTCAATGTGTCTTGAATTTAAATTTTTCCGTTTAATTTTTCAGGACACAAATGTCTTGAATTGTCTGAAATTAAAATTTTTAGGACAAAATAAGTATTGGCTAATCCATAAATAGCAGCCCTAAAAATGACTGTTTGTGCACTTCTCCCCTTTTTTTGATTTTTGGTGGGTGTATTGGGCAACTTATTTTGTACTTATTATTTGTTTGATTTTTGATTTCTAGTCTTATTTTATTATTTTACTAGATAAGGTGATGCCTGTGCTGAGCACGGGCCCAATGCTGTAATTTAGATGTCTATGCTCATATGAACAAAATCAAGTTTAAATCTCTGGCAATTTAAAGAGTAAAGGATAACAACCAATAGCTTTTTTACAATAACTTCAAAATTATTGTCATATTGGAAAACAGGTAGCAACATATACGAAGTAAAACGAAACTTAACAAATATAACCCAATGATAGCCAATTCAACTATAATGATAAAAAGTATCTTAAGTGAGAGTTTAGAATCCAGGTTACCAACAAATATGGTACATCAACTTATTCTACAGATTATTTTCCTAGTATGTTTTCTAGTAATTTCCCCTATTTTTCTAAAAGACAACCTTATTATCGTTTTGACAAAGATACAACGTCATGTACATATATTGCACTTCAAGATGTATTTGTTTCCCATCTCCAACATACAACCTTCAAAAAGAAGTACTAATATAAGAAGATGTCATCTCTGAGAATTCAATGCCATATAACTCCAATACATAGTAACTTCAGTAGGCAGCGACATGGATGAATAGATATAAACTATGTCGCTCGGACTTTTCAAAAAAGCCGAAGGGTGCGTGTCGGATCCTCCAAATATAGTCGTTGGATGATCCGACATGGGTGCGGCAACAGATTTGGAGAGTCCGTGTAACATAAGATATAGAAGCTTAATGCTACTTACGATGAAGGATATAAAAAAGATTTCGGACAATGCCCAACTTCTAGCCAATGTTGCAGAGCAAGTTTTTGAATCTTCCCATTCTTTGACATTCCCCTTCCAGTTCGCTCATTCTATGCGTGCTCCAGCCCACTACAAGACATCAATTTTTGGGTTTTCAACATTAAAAAATAACGTTGAACTCCTTCGAAGAGCTGCAAAACTCAAAGCTTTCCACCTACATATATCATAAATCCACTTTAATAACTGGATAACATAATGGACAACTAAATTAAGATTCAATTCTCAATCAGTAAGATCACAAGCAATAGCTCTTCAACCACAACAACACAATATTTAAGGTTTATTTTGGTCATGTAGTTCTTGTATTGAAACTCAACAGAAACAACATTGAATAGAATTTAAGAGCATGTTGCTTGCATAAGAATCTTTAGATATTTTTCTGGTTTTCCTATAAGAAGTAAAAAACTTTAAATGGACCAAAAAAAGGATTTAAAAAGTCTTAGTAATCTTTCAACACATTGGCGCGCTCAAGGCAAGACATGAGATGGAAAAAGACATAAATCAGCGATACCAGTCACATATACATTAAGATGACCCAATAACACAGAATAACAGCTATTCTTACTACTTCCACAACAACAATAAACTACAATACACTTTGACCAATTTCTAAAGTAGTTCTCAACAATATAAAGTGGCAGTGCATCTTTATTAACTTTTAGTGTAATTAGGATTAATCAATCAATAGAGAATTCAAAAACTACACTTTGGAAACTAATAATCAAAGTCAGTGAAAAATCTCTATACATGCAACTTTGTTCATATATAACTACAATTGTAAGAAAATATATGCAAACTCGTATAACTAAATCTCATTAAATTCCTTTTGTCACAAACGTATTTGCAGCTGTAAGATGTCATAGTATGGATAAAGTACCAACTGCCTTGAATCTTAATAAGAAGGCTATTACATTCATCTTCCACAAATTCTTGTTTCCTCGGCTCCTGTATAGCTGTCTAGTATATATAGCTTCACTTAATTTACTGGTTGTTTATGGATCATACCTTCTTTCTTTTTTACTTTCTTTGCTAGTTAAATTATTGACATAAATTCAGCAGTGATTATACATGTCGTCCACAAACTCTATTGACATACCTAAATTTATTTGATATGCCACAAGATTGAGTTAGTTGTATCACTCAATAAATTTAATTGAACATTATATACGCATTAACAACAACAACTATTTCTTCCTTACTACTATGAATCATATGTATTAATATTATATGACAAAGTTATCAACAAAGATTAATTAGAAAGAAAAAAAATTACCGAGAGCAATGCAGTGAGCCATGATAATTGTGAGAGTAAGGAAAAAGCAACACTATTTGAGCTCATGATCTTATGAAACTCCAACCCTTGCCTCAATTAAAATTCTTAGCCAACATCTTACAAACGCCACGTTCTGTAAAAGAAAAAAATAAGCATAAACGGATAAATAAAGAAAACAATTAGAAACTTTATATCCCTTTACAATATACTTAGATTTCATTTTAAAAATTATTTTGTCCAATTAATAGGAAAAAGCAGTTGAAAAAACTAACCCTGAAAATTTTGTCACAACAAGCGAAAATATTTAACAAGTAAATGATCTTATCATTTATCAGACTTGATCTCAATGGATGAGATCTCCTGAGATTAAACGAAAGAAAAGGCGGCTCTGATACATCCGCAAGCTGCAACATACACTCAAGCTCTATCAAAGGAGTAGAAAGATGGTACAGTAGTAGGTGACTTTGGGTTGCCTCTGAATTTATACATAAGATATTTCATTAGGAAGCACAATAAGCAACATCAGGGGAAAATAAGTGATTCAAACAAGCAAAAGCGAGAAAAGATTAAAGAAACAATTAAGGGAAAGCTTACCCGAAATTAAGATATCCAGCTAGAAGATAAAATTAACTGAGTAGTAGTTTGAAGTGTGAAGGTGGAGAAAATAAGTTTATGAAATCAGATGCGTGTTCTAGAATTATATAACACTATTTTGGGTAGAAAGCAAAGCCCTCTTGGAGGTGTGACGACACTTAAATGTATAGAGAACAAAATAAAATGGCAATTCTGGCCTTGGTCGACCATTCTTGCCTCTTCTATATAATAGAAATTAGTAGCCATGATTAGTTTTCTCCCCTTAGTTTCTGTTCTCCTTTTTTTAACTAAAGAATTAACTTTAAGTAGAACTTTAAGAGCTGTACGTTAGAATGAGTTAGATTTTGATGAACTTTTTGGATAATTCAATATGAGCAAACTCTAGAAACATCATACCATATATAATGGCTCTTTTATATATATATATATATATATATATATAAAATATATATGTATATGTATG